>APFE031216649.1:167277-233154 GCA_000404065.3 Pinus taeda | reverse complement strand
AACCGGGTTGATAAAATGAGAGACAGGAAGCCCCAGGAGTTGTAGCATTATTGCTACAATACTGGAGCTCACCAGCACTATCAACTACAAAGGCAGAATACATGGCAGCCACTCATGCAAGCAAGGAAGCAGTTTGGTTGCAGAGATTGTGTTCAAGTATAGGGTTAGTACAGGGAGCTATAAGGATAGATTTTGATAGCCAAAGTGAAATTTTCTTAGCAAAGAACCCTGCTTATCATTCAAAGACAAAGCACATTGATGTTCAGTATCACTTTGTGAGGGATATGATAGAAGACAAAAAGGTGTTGGTGGTAAAGGTGGACAGTTTGAAGAATATTGCAGATGCAGTGACAAAATGTGTGAGCTCTAAGAAGTTCTCTTGGTGTAGAGAAACAATGGGCATTTCAGAGCTGGAAAAATGACTAAGATCTCCTGTGACCCCCTATGGAAAGAAAACAACAAGTGGGAGATTGTTGGGTTGTGTTATAATCTTTCCATGACTAACCTATGTAGTGAATCAGGGGGTTAGAAGGGGGCGGAGCCCCCCCTTCGTTGCGCAACGGGGGGGTGGGTAGCCCCCCTCTACGGGGTCTGGGGCAACGCCCCTGATTTTTTTTTGTTTTACCCTATATTAGGTTGGGTGAACCTACGTATGGTTTTTCAGTCCATGGTTTTCGATGCGATGGTTTTCGGTCCATGGTATTGGATGCTTCGACATGTATAAATATGTATTTTAACATTGAAAGGAACATAATGAAAAATCAAGCTGGTAGTCCCAGTTTTGGGATCCAGGGGAAAATCCCTGTGCATATGTGTTTTATGTGTTATGCTCTCGCATTTTTTATTTTCTTTGTTTTAGAATTCGTATGCACGTAATTTCTGTACAGGGTTAAAACCTAAAAAAATAATGCGAGTGTCATAATTATATCATTTCAAACTGCTTTTTAAGGACATACTTCACATGGTTTAGAAGGTTGGGATTACTACAAGTAAGGATAATATATTCAACATAAATAACAAGAATGATAAGAGACTTACCTATTTTATTTATGTAGATAATATTGTCAGAATGACACCTAGAAAAGCAAGTATCTAAACTTATCCATTTCGGCATACCAATCTCGAGGGGCTTACTTGACACCATAAAGGGATTTCTTATGCTTACAAACAAGGATGGAGTCCTTTTCTATAAGTCTAGGAGGTTGTGCCATAAATATTTCTTCATGCAAGTCCCCATGCAAGAAGGCAGATTTAAAATGCATCTAATGGACTTCCCATTTCAAAGAGGTAGCAAGGGAAAGAATAAGGTGGATCGAGTTCATTTTTGCAACACAGGAGAAGGTTTCAATATAGTCAATGCCTTCAACTTTTGAAAAACCCTTAGAAACAAGATGAGCTTTATGTTTATCAACCTTTCTGTCTAGTCCAAACTTTGCTATGTATACCCATTTGCATCTAACAATTTTTCATCCCTTTGGAAGAGGAATAAGGTCCCATGTATCATTTGCCAATAATGAAAGATATTCTTCATTCATAGTTGTGTCCCAATTGGGATGGCCTAAAGCTTCTGCAAATGTGTCAGGATCATAATTCATTGAAGCTTGATCCAGTAAAGAAGAGGATCTATAAAAGTGAGAACATGTACGATGTTGATCTGTAGTATCACCTGCAAGAGAACCTATTACATCCCGAGTAGCGTGGACCAATTTTGGAAGTTGAGGAGCTGAAGGAGTATCCTAAGAAGCTGTGGGAGGGCTTTCATCCTCACTATCATTATCTGAAGAAGGAATACTTTCATAATTATAGGGAATAGAAATAGGTGGCACATCCACCGAACTAGGCTCATAGGCCAATATATTTTCAGAAAACTTTACATCTCTTCTAATGATAACTTTTTTGGATTTAGGTTATAGAATTCTATATGCTTTGACATATTGAGAATATCCAACAAAAATATATTTTTCAGTCGTAGCTTCTAAGGATTTATGTTTCTCATATGTAATACGGGCCCATGCTTCACTTCAAAAACATGAAAGTGACTTGCATCTGGTTTAATTGAGATCCATGCTTCTTCTTGAGTGATATTATTTAAAACCTTAGTAGGAATGCAATTTACTATGTAATTTGCATAGTTAATTGCTTCTACCCAAAAATTAATACTATGTCCTTTAGATTGAAGCATACAATTAACCGTTTCATTTAAGTTGTGCTTCCTCCTTTCAGCTACACCATTTTGCTATGGAGTATATGGAACAGTATGTTGCAATTGAATTCCATGTTTAGTGCAAAAGTTTATTGATTTGTTGTTAACATATTCTCTGCCAGTATCAAATCTTAGCTTAAGAATTTGATGTCTAGATTGTTTCTCAACAAAGGCCTTAAAGGAAAAGAACATGTTAAAGACTCCACTCTTGAGTTTTGAGAAGTATACCCAAGTGTGTTGGGAAAAATCATCAATGAAAGTGAAGAAATACTTGTAGTGAGAGAATGAAACAAACAAAAGTGGACCACATACATCACTATGCACAAGTTGTAAAGGGGATGAGGCATGCCAAGAGGCATGTTTTTCAAAACTATCCTGATGATGTTTTCCAAGTACACATCCGAACCAAACACCATCTCTACAAGATACCATAGGAAGACTTGTCACCATATTTTCTTTACATAAATTTTTAAGGGAGCGATAGTTTAACTGACCAAATTTCTCATGCAAAAGTTTGCTCACTTCATCATTATGAA
Source organism: Pinus taeda (assembly GCA_000404065.3). Lineage (NCBI taxonomy): Eukaryota > Viridiplantae > Streptophyta > Pinopsida > Pinales > Pinaceae > Pinus > Pinus taeda. Next base: position 230,415 of record APFE031216649.1, on the reverse strand, counting down.
CAACAAATACCGAGGGAATAGTTGATGACCCAAAGTTGTTAAACTTATACAACCTTGTGGAATCATGAAAAATGGTAATAGCTAAAATATTTCTAGGATCTCTTAGGTCCTTAATTACAACATCATGAGGTGAAAATTCAATAGTTTTACCTTCACCTGAAAGAGTTATCTGATATACAAATAGAAGGTTGCAGGATAAGGTAGGAACACATAATACATCATTAAATTGACCATTGTCTAGATGAATAGTTCCATTGCCTACAACACTAAGAGATCTATCATCACCAACATATATATTTTTGGTGTTACAATAATTTAAAAAAGAAAACATGGCTTTGTTTTTGGCCATGTGATAAGAAGCTCTAGAATCAATGAGCCAATCATGAGAATGATAAGAAGAAGATACATTTAGTGCATAATCAAACCTAGATGCTTGACAACCACATGCAGAAAGTGTTATTCCTAAAGATGATGTTGAAGTTGAAGAGTGATCCAAATGGATGTTATGCTTCTTCATTGCTACTTCCAAGGCGTCCATATTCTTAAAGCATTTGGATTCTAATTGGCCATCATGATTACAAAATTTTCAACGTCTACAAGTGTTATTCCCTTTGTTTTTAGTTTCCTTATTATTTTGTTGAATTGATTTTTCATTTTTAGACTGAAATGACTTAGGACCCTTGTTTGGTTTAGTACCATTCTTTTTAAGATATTGCTTCTTAGGATTCTTTGAACTTGATTGTTGTTGGGGTCCTAAGGCTTTCTTAGAAGAGTTTCTAGTATTAATAAGACCAAGATGTAAGAGTTTTTCTTGTTCTCTTATTAAAGAATCACAAAAGGCATCGAAAGGGGAGACTTGTAGTATTTTCCTTGAGAAATAAAGTCTTCTCTAGTAGAATGGAAGGTGGAAACACACACAAAGTAGGCTGCTCCCAACCTAGTAAGAATGGACTAGGTAAGGCTGCCATCTTATTTTTTAACCTTAACACCTTCCAAGAGAAGTATAAGGGTTTTGAAATTGGACAAAAAATCTTCAACGGATGTTATAGCTCCAAATCTCACCATTATGGTTTGTGATGCTACACTCATGGCCTAGGGCAACCCCTCCTTCCAGACCTAGTCCAAAATCTAAAAAACAATGTTTTATTCCCTGTACGCGACATTTCCCTGAGTTAAACGTGTGTATACGTGGGTTCATACATACCCAACCCACGTATATGTATTAAAACACTTAAAAAAATATAAAACTCCTTATTTTCGGGCGAAGATCGTGGGTTTTACCTGCTAATCACATGTTAGTGCCTGTGGCCTTAACTGTCCCCAACCAATTCCTAACTAAAAACCTACTTTGGAATTGGTATAAAAAGACACCTAAGGGAATGCCTAAAGGAGGAGAGAGTATAGAGCAAGGTTATTATACTGAGTTTTTTCCCCCTGATCAGGTCTGAAGAACCTTGTGCCTTCTGCACCTCCCCCATATTGTACAGGAAACCCTTGTTTCCTTGTGATTTGATGTTCATCCCTTAGTCATGACATCTTGGAGTGAGTATTAGAAGGTGACCTACTAGAGGCTTGAGGCGGGACGGATCCAGAAGGAGGCTTGAGGCGGGACGGATCTAGAAGGAGGCTGAGCTTTGAGCCTGCAGAAGTGGTTAAGGTGATATTTCTCTTTTTTCATACTATTCTATTTGTCTAATAAAGAAACACGTCTTGTTCCCAATACGCTTCTTTCTTTATGTTAATGATGTTCATATTTGATTTTCATGTATGAATGGATGTCTAAAAGTTTATAACTAACTCCTTTCTTATATAGCATAAAGATCATTTTTACATAAAGCTTTGTCCATATACTGCTGCATTCCTTGGAATTGTTGTTTTTGCAGGGCAAAGGAGCGGAAGGGACGTGAAGAAGAGTTTGCACCCTTGAGTAACTACCCAAACGTAGGACCTCAGGTATGTCCTTCTCACGTTAGAAATAGCTTTTTCTAGCATAATGGTTGTGTGTGTGCATGTTTCTTGACTTAAACAACTTTCAGTCTGCTAGGGTTCCACCCAAGAGCCTTAGGGGATAAAATCCCGCAACAAGGACATGCTAGAAGACACATATGGAGTTGAAAAGATAAGATGATCATTATACGAGATAACGAAGGAGCACTAGATTACAATAGAAGGCCAAAGATCAAGATCACATGAAGTCTCTATCCAATTCACAACCCTTTGGAGGGTAGATATGAATAAAAAAGAATATTTCTCATGAAAATGAAGCATTGGATACATCTCTTACTAAATATTGAAATAAAGGAGAAAAAAACGGCATCTTGGCACTGCCACATCATCAGGTAGTCCATGTCATGAGTGTCATGTCATGTCTGGTCACAAGTCATCATATGCCACATCATTTTGTCGATTATGTAATTATCTATTCAAAATGTATTGTAAAGTGGAAGTCCAAAGGATACATTCAAAATATGAAAAGTCATGTAAAAGTCAAAAATTTATAGGAAGTCAAACAATCATGAGGTTAGTCAAAGAGTCACTTGGAAGGTGAAGCATCACTTCATTGGTTATATATACACCCTCGTTGTATGAGTAAAGGACTTTCCACCTTGGATCCTCCCACAAGGCGTTAGAGAGACCAACAAGTTCTTTTGAGGAGCATGGAGTGGCTCCAATGCTCCACTATTGGAGCTAGTGGTGTTCATTGTATACATGTTTCTTGTAAGTTTCACTTAATATCAGAAGCCTTATCGAGAACACATTCTTCATCCATTGATTATGAATATTTGTAAGACTGTTCTGTGAATGTTTGTAATTCATGCTTGCTTTCATCTGTGCTAAAGTAGTTGAACTGTTTAAGTTATTTTTGTACTTATCATATTGAGAATGTGTTGTAATGGTTATTATCATTGTCACATTCTTAGGGATATTTTGATGGATATTAGACAAATCTTTCTTGTTGCATTGGTTGCAATGACTGTCACATATTTGTGGACTATTCCATTGGATGTTGAATTGATTCTTCTTGTTTATGTTTGTCTCTACCTGCTCTGCAGTAAAATAACTTTGACATACATATGACTAAACACTCTTCAGGCACACCTCCATTGTTTTTTTGAAGGAACATTTTTACTCCTCTCTCTTTCTTGATAGTTAGAGCCAAGGAAAATTTATAAGAATAAATGGAAACTGGGCCAATACTACAGATGGGGCTCCTATTCCAAACGATGTGAGGTGTAATTTGGACTTCACATTAGGGAGACCCTTTGGTTGATGACTTTCTAGCACCATCAACAATGGTGCTAGAAGGAGGGCCAAATGACAGACTATGCCCATTAAGTCTGTTTTGAACCTTTTACCTAAAATTGATCATTCTCAAATATTACTCCCAAGGTTTTTCTCCAATTTGATCATTTGTAAATTTTTAATCCCTGATGAGCCTCTCTAATTTTCTTAATTAAAGTTTGATGATGAGGATGGAACATCCATAATCGAGCAAATTTCTAATTTTCTCAAATTTTGTGAATCTTACGAAATTGATGATGAAGTGTTTTCTTGTTTGATTTTCTTCCTCACCCTTGAAGATTGTGTTAATTGATGGTGCCATACCTTACCACTCACTACCATTCATTATTTTCATCATTTCCTCAACAAGATTCATCAAGCCTTTGATAGGTATGATTACTAGGATGTTTGTAAAAGAATCAATCACTTAATAATGAATCCTAATGAATCAGTTGAGGATTTTTATGATCAATTCCTTCAGCTTTGTTATGAATTTCATGAATAATATATGGATCAGGGATTCTTGAAACAAGAGTTTGATAACTTGGTTCTTATCTCTTTGTATGGTGAATCTAGGCAACCTAATGTTTCTTTGTTCCCAACTCTTGTAAACCAAGAGACACCCCTAATTTTAGAGAAGCATACTCCTATTCCTTTTGTTCCTTGTCCTCCTCCTTTTTCATTTTCAATGCAGGTGACTCCTTGCGATGATCATAAAGTTTGGAAATCTTCACATCAAATCCCTAATCCATATTCTCATCCTCCTTCTACTTTTCATGCTTCAAATCTAATAAAGGAAAGCTTAAAATGTCTCACGAAGCCTACGATGATTTTTTTTTCTATTCCTCGAGATGGTATTAACAATCATAACTCTATTCTTGAATTTGATTCGAATTTCTGTCATCCTCTATCATCTACATGCCATGACTCTTTGTACTGTGATCCGCTTGATCAATCTACTCCATCAACTAGTTTTCTACACTCTCCTAATTTTCAAGTTGTTGTCCCAAATTACAATTGGGTTTAAGATAATCAGATTACCAAGGTAGAGGAGGAGAAAGGTGAATATTTGTTCAATCTTTCTTCTCTTTTTCAAAATTCTCTATGTGAATAAGGTGTATCCTCATTCTTGGCTCACATTGAATCTGTTAATATTGTTAATGAATCAAATAAAATTAGTTTGTTTAGATCCATAGTATTGGGAAACAATCATTCTGATGATGATAATTATGTTGATGTATGCGATGATGAATGCTCAAATGCACCAGTTGATATTTCGATTTCTCATGAATATTTTAATTTGAAATATTTAGATCTAGGATCTATTTCAGTCAAAGAAAATGATCTTATCGAAACTTCCTCTTTGTCCCACTATCCCTTGTTCTTTCCTGTTTACGATGCATCTACATGTGATGAGGATACTCCATATTATTCAAGTTTTGCATGCGATAAGCTCACTTGTCAATCGACACAACGTAGTGAGGTTTTCCATGATGAAAGAGAGAATAATCAGGTCATTAAGTATCATTTTTTTGTCATATCAGATCTTGTTTTGCATGAAGACAACTCTTTAAATTGGCTTTCTCATGAAATTTATCCATCTCTATATTTTTCATCTGAATAATTTTTCAGATTGAGTAATCTGGTTGTCGAAGTTGTAAAATATGATAAAAATAAGTGACAAGTATGGCTTCCATCCATTTAATAGTGATCTCATCCAAATGAATGAAATCAGGTATCCTCACACCATGCATGATGTGGTTCAATCATCAGAATGCGATTTTATAATCCATGAAAGTTTGAGGACTTTCCATAGAATTGAGGCACTTCAACTTTTGTTGATGGTTATGTTATGGTCTCACAACTTTGGTAAGAACCCTGAACTAAGTCAGGTATGGTTTTCTTCGCAAAAATCATCTTTTTGCATGGCTTTACTCAATGTAAATTCTTTCTTAAAATATATTTGACATTGTGGAAATGATATTTCAAACCTTCAAGATTCAATTTTTGATTGGATTCAAGATGATTCTTATTCATGCAAATATCTTGTATCAAACTTGGGTTTGGAACGTGTGTCTCTTATAGAATCATGGAATTGAAAAGTTGATTATTCTAAATATTATATTTGGCCAAAGGTGTCATAACTATCACACTCTTTAAAAACAAATCATCTCTTGATCCTTCTTCTGAATATTCTGATGCTAATATTTTTCCTCATCACATCTAAAATCCTCTTAAGTGTTAGTAAATGCATGAGTTGTTTGAAGAATCAAATTCTTCTTCCCTTGTTTTACCCTGAGTGGGTTCATGTATTTGTTATACTAGAATTACTTTTTACTTCTTTCGATGATTACGATGCTAGTCACAAGAAAATCGATTGTTAAACTTGTCATGTGAAGAAGATGATTCTATTATGGAAAGAATTTGCAAAATTGTGCAAATTGATTTATCTTTGGCAATTCTAAAATGGGAATTTGATGCTTTAATCAACCCATATGTTCATGATTCTTTTTCTAATGAATGTCGAACAACTTACTATTTTCCCATTAACACATCCAATGATAGTCGTTTACATCCTTTGATTTTTATGGTTTAACATCTCACTATGCGGGTACTGGTCAAGTAGTCGAGGCACTTCCACACTCATGGATGGTTATGTCGAGTCCTCCCTCTCTTGACACGCTTGCTGAATATGATTAGATATATTTCTCCTCACAAGATTCTCATCGTAATCTTGTGCCTTTAATTGAAAAATTATCTTTTCAAATATTTTGGGGTTTTTAAGAGGATTTTCATGAATTTTATGATCCAATCACTGAATGGTTGGAGCAATCTTACTTAGCAGGCTTCATCGCAAATAATAATTTTCGATATTTCTGTGGGCTTGTTAAGGAGTTCGGTGAAGTTGAAGACACATTCGTAAAAATCTTTCGAGGTTTTTTGAATGATGGTTTTCATCGAAAGGGTAAGAATGTGAACTGGTTAGAAGTAGTGGCTATGGCCTATCTTTCTTCTAACAGGAAATACCTTCAACATTTTGTGCAAGTTATTCAAGTTATTATCTGTTCCATTGCACATTTCTTTATATCAGTTTTAATTTCTTATATCTTTGTGAATGCAGATTGAAATAAGTTATGATGGCTTCATTGGAAATTTAATTATACATGACCCCGACCTTCTAGTTGATTAGGTCAGGAGTAGGTTTAGTTGCATATTAGTTTACCTACACATCCATATTGCATGCTTTTTCTGTGGTTTGTATTGTGTTTTATCACTTTGGTTTTGCATCAACTTTTTGGTTAGCCTCCTTCCATTTTGTCTTCTTATTTTGCTTCCTTGTTGTGTGTTTTCTTTTGTTTTTCTATAATACCTACATGATGATTCATTGTTGGATCAAAAGGGAATGTGGAAAAATAAAAAATTAATTTGTGACATTGGAACATTGGCTATTTCTTTGTCCTTCTTCCTTTTCTTGGTTACATATTTTTGTCGATGATTCTCTGATGGAAGATATGATCCTTACGTTAAGAAATCCTTGTGTTGAACCATGATATCCATGTTGATTTTGGAAACCTCATCCCTACACTCAATTTTTTATGTTTTGGTGTTTTCAGGCTAATCCAATCAAATGGAGAAGGACAAGGGGAAAATATAAATGAGTAAACCAATATCAAAGGTATTATATGTGCTTCTCTAAATGGGCAAGCTCTCTTGTTCTCAATAAGTCATGATCCCTTTTCCGCCCATGAAATAAATAAGTGCCAATGGACAACCCTACATAAAATAAATAAATAAAGGCGAAATAAGAGAAAGGCTTCCTACGCAGAGAGGTGAAGCAAGCAACTTCGTTGGGGTATTGTCCAGGATTGTTGGGAGCAGAGAAATGTTTGTGTTCTTGAAGTGGCTCTTTCGGGGTACTATCTAGGCCTATTGGTAGTGGAGGAAAACCAGAGATGAAAAAATATACTCTGAAAATCTAAATATCATGAACTTCATTACCCTATCTTGATTCAAAACATTGTATGATCGTTGATCTTATGTTTGTGTTTAATTGAGGAAAGGAGGTAAGGGGGGATATGTTTATGCACTGAGTAAGTGGGGAAGCCATGGTAATCTGAATGATGAATCAATACTTCATGAAGAACTTGACCCTACACAAAACAATTGACAAAGGCAAAGAAGCTGGATTTATACCAGTGTGTTGCCAAGTGTTTTCGTTGCGACAAACACCCTCTAAAAGTTTTCCTATACTTGGATTTTGGATCCTACTATGGAGCTTGTGATCGATCATTCTGTGGTCACTTCTTGATCGATCGAAGTCACTTTCTCATGCATGATCAGTTTGCAACAAGTCCATGAATTTATTATTCCACCCAAGGCTGAACAAGCATAAGAATAGTCCATTAAGACTATGCTTGTGCAATGTTTAACCCATCTCGACAGTCAGTGCACATTGTCATTAACATTCCTGCACTTTTGATTGCATTTGTACTTCTATTTTGGTGAGTTTTTTTTTAAATTGTCACTTTTGTGCACCTTTGTTTTTGCAAGTTTCATTTTCATGTTGTCGACTATCACTCTTGTTTTCTTTCTCTTTTATTGTTTAATATCATTCACATATTGCAAGTGTCGCTCTCCCTTTTCTCTTCATATAGTAAATGTCATCTTTATGCATGTTAGTTGTCACACAATGTGTATAAGCTCATTTTGGTGGATTCAAAAGTTTATATTCATGAAAATGAGTTGATCTTATCATGTAAAAACTTTTTGCACTCATTTCCAAAGTTCTAAACACTATTGCACAAGTGTCAACATGGTCATCGTAAAGTGTATCTTTAGTGTCATATGTGTTGTGAAATCATCACAAAGTTGTCGCATTGAGGGAAATATGTTTTTAATGTGTTATGGATTATTTATGTTGTTATTTCAACAAGTGTTTTAAGTATGTGATCACAGTCAAGTCATATCAATGTTCACATCAATCGTGTTGATCCCACACTTAGCCAATTTTCGGAAACTTCCTTGCAACCTAGACTCATCTAACCTTCCTCATCTACACATTGCGTAGTTCCAACCCTCAGGCTGCAACCCTATCCCTTGAAACTACACAATGTGTAGTTCCTTCCTCCCAGGACTATGGATTGTGCATTTCTAGTTCTCAAGCCCAAACCTTGGACCCCAGAATTGTGTAATCTATCCCTACAACCTAGCCCAAATTGCACATTATGCAGTCTCTGAGACCAATTCCAAACCATGAGCTCTTGAATTGCCTAACCGTGTAATCACCAGGTCATCTCTGCTTCCCAAAACAACAAAGTTGACTAAAATTGTGCAAAAAACTACAGTTTGACTCATTGAGCCTCAGAACAATGCAATCTACCTGAAAAATCCAACCTGCATTTCACATTGTTGATTCTCAAGGCTGAAGCCTCAACCGTAATCTCTTTAATTTCATAATTGCATAATCACTTGGGCTCCTCTATCTTCTGGAACCATGTAATGGGAAAACTCAGTGTTCAATCCCTTAGCATGGCTCCCTGAGCTCCCCAACTACACAATATTTCCGCTCAGTCCAAGCTTGAACTACGCATTGCGTAGTCTCATGGCTCAAGCCTCACCCTTGGTTCCCTAAACTGCACAATTGCGCAGTCACTGAGCCTCTCCCTCATCTTGCCACCCCGTTTAAGCTCAGCGAGTGGATCATCATGCAACATCTTAGAAAGGGGTTTATCAGACTGATGTCATCTTGTCATGAGTGGATTGTAGATGAAGGAACTTTATCATGGTATGGAAAGATGATGAATAAGTAGATGGAGAAGCGGTAAATGCTAGAAGACACATATGGAGTTGAAAAGATAAGGTGATCATTAGACGAGAAGATGAAGAAACACTGAACTACAACAAAATTCCAAATATCAGGACCACATGATGACGCCATTTGATTCATAAACCTTTGGAGACTAGATGTGAATAACAAATAATATCCCTCATTACAAAGCATTGGATACATCTCTTATTAAACACAGAAAGAAAGGAGCAACAAAAGGATATCTTGGAACTACCAAATCATCATGAAGTCCATGTCATCAATGTCATGTCATGTCTGGTCAAGAGTCATCTTTTGCCACATAATTATTCTGGATTATGTAATTATCTATTCAAAATGTATTATAAAGTGGAAGTCCAAAGGAAAAATTCAGAAATGAAGAGTCATGTAAAATTTGAAAAGTCATAGGAAGTCAAAAATCCATGAGAGTAGTCAAAGAGGCATAATGAAGTTGAAGCATCACCTCATTGGTTATATATATACACCTTCATTGTATATGCAAATGACTTTTCACCTTGGCTCCTCCCACAAGGAATTAGAGAGACCAATTAGTTCTTTTGAGGAGCAAGGATTGGCTCCAATGCTCTACTATTGGATCTAATGGTGTTCATTGTATACATGTGTCTTGGAACTTTCACTTGATATTAGAAGCCTTATGTGCATCACATTCTTTATGCACGGATTTTCAATATTAGTAATATTGTTTTGTGAATGTTTGTAATTCATGTTTTCTTTCATATGTGCTAAAGCAGTTGAACTATTTCCTTTATTTTTGTACTTATCATATTGAGAATGTGCTAAAATGTTTATTATCATTGTCACATTCTCATGGACTATTTCGCTAAATATTAGAGATGTCTTTATTGTTATATTGGTTGCAATGACCATTGCATCTTCATGGACTATTCCATTCGATGTTGAATGGGTTCTTCTTTTTTATGTCTGTCTCTACTAGGGTGGTACTATTACCTCTATCTTTAAGGCTCACTTCTCTTCCCCCTTTGAAGTAAAATAACTTCCACACACATACGACCGAACACTCACCAGGCACACCACCCTTGCTTTTTTGAAGGCACATTTGCACTCCTATCTCTTTCTGATAGTTAGAGCCAAGGAAAATTTATAAGAATACATGGAAATTGGGTCAATACTCTAGATGGGGCTCCTATTACAAATGGTGTGAAGTATAATTGGGAGTTCACATCAGGGATACCCCTCAGTTAATAGATTTCAACACTATCAACAATGGTGCTAGAAGGAGGGACAGATGACAAGCTATGCTCGTTGAGTATATCTTGAAACTCTTATCTAAAATGCCTCATCCTGAAATATTACTCCCAAGGTGTTTCTCCAATTTATCCATTTGTAAATTTTCAATCCCCGATGAGCCTATATATCACTTGTATTAGTTAAAGTTTGATGGTGAGTATGGGACACCCATAATCAAGCACATTTTTTATTTTCTCAAATTTTGTGAATCTTACGAAATTGTTGATGAAGAGTTTGTTTGTGTGATTTTCTTCCTCACCCTTGAAGGTCATGTTAATCGATGTTTCCATACCTTACCGCCCACTTCTATTCATTATTTTCATCATTTCTTCGAAGAGAATCATATTTCCTTTAATAGGTATGATTACTGAGATGTTTGTAAAATAATTAATCACTTAAGAATGAAGCCTAATGAATTAGTTGAGGATTTTTCTGATCGATTCCTTCACCTTTTTTATGAATTTCGTAAAGAATATATGGATCAAAATTTCTTGAAACAAGAGTTTTAGTGTGTTGGATACCTATACCAATAGGTTTCATATTTCATGATTGGCAAATATAAGTGCCAAATATGCTCCATTTTTGCTGCCACAAAGGTTCCATATTTACAGAGAAAAGAAAAGGTTTATCTAGGCCTGCATATTCACAAAAGTTTATGGATGACCCAACAGCCTAATCTGGATCATGCCATGTTTTCAATTTATGTTGTAGAATAGAGAATGAAATCTGTCCAAACTGTTTAATCTTGGCAGATCAGTAGCTAGGTAGAGAAACTAAGGTTCCCAACTTTTTAATCTGGGACCTTGGAAGAAATAAGGGTAGTATTAGATAGGAAATGAAAGCAAAAAGCCAATGGAAAAGAAAAGGGCATACAAAGGGTTCGCAAGTCCAAGTGAACCCTCCAAGAAGGAACAAAAAATGTTAGGTGAACCAGTTGGGTAGGTACATGGGGTTGTAGAAGTGATGTTTATTCAAAGGCCAAAGTTGCTAAGCAACATCCAAATGTACAATATAGTGGAGCATGACTAACTCCCTCTCCCATGTGTATATTACTCATTACTAACACCCCTTCATCTATTGGTTCATAGGACAAACTCAAAGTTTTGTGATGGTACTTATGGCCTTCAAAAGCCACATTTCTTGTGTAAAACTCTTTTCATTTTCATCTACTCTTGACTCCCAGATATTTTCAAGAAAACTTATTGGCACTAGCCCTCATCCATATGTTCCCTCCATATTAACAACTAACTCTACTACTTAGCTCCCTATACTCAATTATCCCTACTATTATAACACCATGGTGTATAAATCCCACATTGTATAAATATTTCCCCCTGGTACTATAGCCATAATCTTCACTCCCTGGGAATTGAATTAACACCTGGTTAAGGTCAAGAACCCATGTTCCACCTTTTTCTCCATCTCAACCCATTTCCCTACCCAAAAGTTCCATGTTGGCCTTAAAGAACCCTTGAAGAAAACCTTTTAATCCCCTAAAAAAACCACCCAAGGGAGGAAAAATTATGGAAATATCCTTCTCCCGCCTTATCCTAAGGTCGGGAGCCAGCTATTCCTTTTTCGTTGTATAAATCCATCGGACCCCTTTTCCTATAGTTCTGCCTTCACAAATTTTTGCACCCAAATTTTGCATAAAACCCGCAAATTTCACACTTCTCTAAGGTTGGTGGACCAAATTATTTTTGTAAAGAAAATCATGAAAAACCTCCGAAAATCATTTGTCACATGGAGGGGCCCGCCAGTCGCGGATTGCCGAAAAATATAGTTTTTTAAACCCGCCCACTGGCCGCTATCTCCCGTGCAAATTATCCGTCCGATGATCGTCCGATGACAGCTGTCCCAGATCTACGGCATGCAGCGATTTCAGGAAAACCCGACGTCCGACAGTTAATAAAGACAGGTGTTATAGCCCGTGCAGGTTAATCACCCGACAGCTGTCAGATCGCGCGCCCAAGGATCAACGGCTCACATCCGTATCGGAAGACCCCCAACGTCCGACAGATACCTTCCGATATCTGTCAGACGCTTACGTCACGCGGGGACAGTTGTTACGCCCAAATTCCATCGGAGCCCCCTCTGACAGATTCTTTGCCGTGCAGGAGGGGTCCCGATATGGCGACACCTGTCCCGCCCACGTCCTCGTCCTGCTGCCATGCACGTCATCACCATGTCCGCTCACCTCGTCCCTCATTCGCCCACCTGGCCGCCACCTCATCATCCCCGTAGACTGGTCTTAGGCCGCCACGTCACCCGATGACGTCCTGCTGACGTCATCCAACCCGGGCCCTCATGCTGACGTCATCTAAAAAAGTGCGCCAATAAACTATAAAACCATATTTTACGGTTTTTTCGCCAATTTTGTCATTTTTCTGAGAAAAGCGCCGCTCCGCTGTCTGCATGCATTCCACGATGACTATTCTACCAGCCACCCTACGACCATTTGCAAGAGCTCAGAGCGCTAACCCAGCTGCTGCCTCATCCCAAGCTACTGTTAAACAGGTATTTGAGTCTTCGTCTTCCTTCAAACTGGTTTTTTCATAATTTCTTGTAAAATCCACCATAAGCAGCCATAAGATTGAAATTCCACCAAGAAACCAACTATATCCTACCTCTTTTGGACCATTTAAGGTTGAAACGCAGTGGCGGAAACCTCGTTTAAACTTCAATTTCTGTTAAAAACCCTGCCCTGTTCGCGCAATCGTGAACTCACTGCATTGCTCCCAAATTGTCAAAGAAAGTCTGTCAAACTGCATAAAGGCCTTCTCAGAGAGTTCAAACACTATTGTATTTGACTGTGCACCAACCTTGTTGGTTTCTGTCCCCCTCAGTTTCACCATTTCAATTGGCAAACCCGGCATCTCAAGAAATACTTGAGGCAGACATGGATACCCCTGCAGGATCAGCAGCCCTCAATATCACTCCCCTGAATGCTCCACAGAGAGAGCTGGACTGGCAAGACTTTGCAGATTTAGACTACCAGATCTCAGAAGATGCCCCATCCAAATGCACATTCCACATTCATCTGCTAAATGAATTTAGGGCTAGGCACAGGGATGGAACTGATATCCTAGGCATTTGGGAGTCCTCCCTCCCAACTTTTAAGATGCCCCAAGTCAAGCAATTCCCTGACCTTATCTACTTATGTGCTAGTTGTTATGATCCAACACAGAGGGCTATAATGAACCCTCGAGGTGAGGTTGTATTTTACACTACCCCTCAGGCCATCAGGGATATGGTCCAATTCAAAACCCAAAGGAAACTGATTCCTTTATCCCTGCTGGACCTAATCAATCAAGGGGCCAAGATACTCACAGAGGCAGAGATCCTGAAGTTAAATCAACTATTCATTCAGAAATCTGATACAGTGCTACAGCCTCCCATTTTTGATGGCTACTTGAATCAACTTGGCTTGGACCTGGCCTATATGATAAGCTCAGTACTGGGGTATAAGTCAATGGAATTCATAGAGGAAACTGTGCTAGTCCTGATGACAATGTTTGCCCCTGGTAAGGCCCCCATCTGCTATGACTATGCCACATATATCTCTGACAAGATACGTGAGCAATTCTTGCACTTATCCAGAGAGAGAGTGTTCAGATACACTTCATACATTTATCATCTTATTCTCTATCACCAACATGAGAAATTTTCTTTCGAAATCAAGAGAACTGATGCAGCAGGAAACCCAAGATCAGTGGTGTACTGGAGCTCAATCTTCCATATCCATGCATATTCACCCTATACATACTGTGAGTTCATAGATTTGTTCATTCATCCGGCCCTATCTCTGTTCATGACAGAACCTCCTCCAAGACTCACTGATGAAATGCAGAGGATTCTGCAACTGTCCACCGCCTACAGCATAGGAGACTGGTATTTCTACCAGCATCACACCGTGATTAGGATATATGGGTGTGAGCTGCGGCCTTTCAGGCTGCCCAGATTTGTGCCCATGAGGCTCTTTGCCCTGGAGTACTTCAGACAATTCAACAATGCCGATCAGATCCATTTTGCAGGAAAAGGCAAGAAGGCACAACTCAAAGTTAAAAACCAGTTGGGTCATTTTGTTCTAAACAAAAGAGAAGGATGGATAGAGGCAGATAGGATATTGGAAGGCCTTGGCCTAACACTAAGCTTCCTTTGGAAGCCCTATGACCCCAATGGCTTTATATCCCTGAGGAGACTAAGATACAAACTCTCCAGCTATGAGCATGAGAGCATGTTCCACATATTAAGACATGCCAACCAACCAAAGTGGAAGAAAAACACCTTGATAGAGCCTGTATCTCAAGAAGAGCTAGTTGAGAGGGCTAGAAGACATTTGTTAAAAATGGCTGACTTGGAATGTCCTTCTCAGGTGCCTGCTCTACTAAGTTATCACACATCAGCACCAGCTTCCTCATCTGCAACACAACAAGAGGCAGCACACACTTCAGATCAAGGACAGAGCAAGGGAAAAGAAATGGAAGAAGCAGAGGGCCAACAGGGCCATCAGCAGCAACCCAAGCAACAACAGCAACAAACTGATCAACAGGATCAGGAGAAACAAGGAGCAGAAGGCCAGGCAGCCACTCAAGAAAAGACAACGAACATGGCGCCTCCTAGACAGGATTCTAGGGTAGACTCCTCTGTCCTCCAAACCCCTCAGAGGGAGGACACCAGCAAAAAAAGAGAGAGGGAGACCCCTCTCACAGAAGGACCAGATAAAAGGCAGAGATTCAACCCTTTCTCAGAGGAAGAAATGCAAAGCCTAGAGACCTCTGCCAGCTCCTTGCATCAGGAGCAGGATAAGGCAGCACTTGGGGAGGTCAGCTCCTCAGGACAACAGCAGAATACAACTGCAGGCATAAAGGAGCAGTTCAAAGACGCCAAAAGGAGGAGTGAGCCAATCAAAATTCGGCTCTATAATCATTTGTTGAATATGGCTCCGGCAAACCAACAAAGGCTGATGGCTGCCTTTGATGTGCAAGAAGGCAAAATGACTATGAGCCATTTTGCCCCTACAGTGCAGCAACCTCAAACAGCTACAGATTATATAAGGACTAATCTAGAAGTCCTTTCAAAAGACATCCACCCCATAGACCAAATAGAACTCCACAAGCAGATGGGTGAGATGGTCTATGCCACTTTGGCAGATAAGACCTTGATCAATTATAGGCTGCAAAATAGCTTGAATAATACTGCAGCTCAGCTTGAGTTGGAAAGGGCATCCTCTCAAGCTAAGGACAACAGAATCAAGGCATTGGAGGAAATCATCATAGAGTTTGGGCATGACCCCAATGACGTTAAGGCAATACAGCAAGTCCTTAAACTGAGGGATGCAGATATGGCTGCAATTAAAAAGAAAATGAAGATCCCCCCAACTCTACATCCACAAACAGATGAATTTACCCAGCAGAGGCAAGAAAAGGATGCAGCAGCATTACTAATGACTTTATATAAAGAGCTGATAGACACACAGCAAAAGCTGCAGGAAACAGAGACCACACTAGAAGCAGCACTACAAAGGAGAGAAGCAGGGCAATCGTCCAAGCCGCCCACAGAATCAATAGACCTTGAGAAGACCCCTCAAGATACCATCCCCCCAAGGCAACAGGCACTAGAAACAGCACCAGCCACTACAGCACCAACAACAGAATAGGTTGAGAACCTAGATATACTGAAGCTAAGGCAGGAAATTCAAGTACTAGAGTCTCAGATGTTAGAGCTCAGTCAAGCCAAGGACATCTTAGCTAAGATAAATGAAAAATATGATAAGTCTAAGCAAAATGTGGCTGAGAGGGAGAGAGAAGTAAAAGCTCTGAGGAAAACAATTGCAGAGCTAGAAAAGGAGCTCAATTTTGAGAAAGTTACAGCAGAGCTGAAGCAAGTGATTTGGACTGCCATTGGACAATCAATAACTAACCAATGGGAGTACATTGATGCCATATATGAGCAAGTGGGACTCATTGGCAGGGCAAGGAAAGAATTACACAGAGCAAGAAATTCCCTAGGCAACATGGCCGACCTTGCCCCTAAGATGATTGAAATGCTAAATTATAGGACAAGTTCCCAGTTGGTGAAAATGGGAATTGGAAATAGAACTGAAACCATATCTGTGATCAAAAGAGTCACAATAATGAAGAATTTAATCCAAACCCTGGACAGGAGAATCCAGGATATGCAGGCAGATATAAACAAGTTTCAGAATAGGTTCTTGGCCGTGCAGGACAGAGGGCTTCCCAGCTTGCTAGAATCAGGGAAGCTACTCTCTCATGAGAAATATATCAAGAGGGTAAGCACTTTTGCAGCAATTCAGATTGCTGAGACACCAGGGACATCTTCAGCAGGCCCAATAACAGGACAAACTCTTTTTGAAACATTAGATAATTTGTTTTTTATCAAGAATGAAGTATCACATCTGTTTGATGAGCCTCCCCATTTCTACAAGTATATAGAGGTTGATGAGACCTTAGGGTCAATTTTGAAACATCAGCTTCCTCCTCTAGATACATGGCAAGATTTAATAAGGTTACTTTTGAACCAAAGTTGAAAGATTAAATCTTTTTCAGCACAAAGTCTATATTACATATACAGGTGGGAAAAAGCCATGACAGCAGGCATGAAGACGCTAAGCCAACTCAGCACAGGTACTCGACCACAGCAACAGCATCAGCAAGCACAGGTGGCAGGGCCAAGAAGACACAAAAAGTAAAAGATGCAGAGCACTTCATTCTGCAGTTATGATAAAGCTGCACAGCTGACTCCGCAATGCCCAAAGGTCAAAACATTATCCTGACAGGAGTTAAAGGCTTTTTAAGAGTCACTTATGTTTGTAATTACTTCTCATCTACTCTCCATGTGCGAGTGTAAGAGATATTTTCCTCTCAGATGACTCAATACCTGAGATATTTTTGTATGAAACCTCTATATATTCCCCCTCGCGTTTGTTTAGAGGGCTTGGACTCTGGATGTAAGAAGTCTCTCGATATCTCTTCTGTTATTCTCATTATTGTAAACTCTCAGACAGTTAATACAAAGGACAGTGGGATTTCTTCAAGCATGCTTGTCTCTTGATCTCCTGATGGTGTATGGCTCAAAGTTGCAAGATTCCTGTGTATTTCATGGCTCAATAAGTTTTTCTCATCGCTCTTTGTTTCACATGTGATCATTGTTATTTCATATGTCTTTCATGTTTTCCATATACTCAAATATCTAGTTAGCAAGGAAAAAGAATAGTCTCAGGATTTAATCATTGGTTACCCTGAGCTCAGTCCAAGCTATCTTATATGTTTTCTTCAGTCAAAGTATTTAAAGAGTAATTCTTCAATGCTACCTTTAATACTACATCATCACAGTGCTTTGTTATTTCAGGAATTCAAGTAATTGCTCCTAAATAAAGGACCTCTTTCACATCAGTCAGCTTAAGTAAAGAAATCTTAATTGCTCTTTGCTAGTAGCTCTTCACCTCTCTCTCACAATTTACAATTTGGTTCATGGAATACACACAGGCCCTGTAGCTATACCCCCACCTAGTCAAGATCTCAAGGGAAAAACTGTCCATGACCCCATTGCCCAATGGATTAGTTTCACCTGCAAACAGACTCTATAAGATATCAGAAGCATCCTCCCAACCAAACACAGAAACAACCGAAAATTTCACTTCACAACTAGCCTAAAACCTTTATCAAAAACAGTGACAAACGTTATAGAGAGAGCCCTCTCTGACTACAGCTAGGCTAGAAGCTGTAGCCCAAAGATTGGTTAGTGGTTACCTCGGCCGTATTCCCTAAGGAGTCATAGGGAACAAACTGGGTGTTAACAACCAGCACGAAGGATTTTCTGTGCAGTGGCATATCTGGACATGTGATCGCCACAAGCACCAGAGTGGCAGTCATTTCAAACTCTCTCAGTTTCTTCAAGTGTTAAGCATCGGTGGAGAATGGAATCAACGCCGAGACGGTACAGGGTGTCCCCAACAATGCGATATGGTTGGGCGTGATGGCGGATCTGTTGTCGAGCATCCTTAGATGTCTTAGGATGAAAAGAGGACGTCTGTAAGTAGACAATTATATCCCAGTACCAGGGATCGAGAGTGCTGATGAGGAAGAGATTTTCGTCCGGAATGTAATCCTCTAACCGAGAGGGTGCGGCCAGGGATAGCAAAGAGCACAACAATTCAATGAAGACAAGCAATTTCTTGGACTTGGTAGCAGTGAATTCCAAGTCAAACTCTTGGAGGATGAAAATCCCCTTCGAGTACTTGCCCCCTAGCAGCTGATGTGACAAAATGTACGGAAGCGTTGGACGGCACAAATGACAGCCAATGCCAACTTCTCGACGTAAGCATATCAAGATTCTGTATCTAATAAATTGCGACTGAGATAATAAATGACGTGTTCAGTGCCATCATCATCATCTTGAACAACAACCATGCCAATGGTGGTATCAGCAGCGGCTAGATACAAAGTGTAATCACAATGGTAATGCATGGCGCAACAAAGGAGCGAAAACAAGGAGAGTTTTGAGATGTTTGAAAGACTATTGAGTGATGGCATCCCATCAAAACGGGGTGTCGCGCTTTAGTAACTGCGTAAAACCTTTGGCCACCTCGGCATAGTTCGGGATGAATCATCATAAAAAGTTTGCTTTGCCTTGCAAGCTCTGCAATTGTCGCAAGGAAGCAAGGGGAGGAAGATTCAAAATGGCCTCGACTTTAAGGGGATCTAAACAGATGACCTCTCGGGAGATGATGAACCTAAGAAGTCTGCCAGACTCTACGCAGAAGACACACTTATGTGGGTTGAGCCGAATACGGTAGTGTCGACAACGGAGAAAGATTTCGTGGAGATGCACGGGATGGTCTTGACGCTTAGCTGAATGAGCTGGAAGATCATCCAGGTAAGGCTGCATGATGTGTCAGATATCATGAAATGCGTAAGACATCGTGCATTGGAAGGTAGCACCGAAATTCTTGAGACTGAAAGGGATATTTTTATAAGAGAAAGTGCCCCACTGATAGATAAAGGTGGTATTGTGTTGATCAACTGGCGCGATATTAATCTAGTTATAACCAGAGAAACCGTCCATAAATGAATATATATCACTTCTGGCACACTCATCAGTGAGTTGGTCAATGAAGGGTGTGGGGTAGTTATCTTTCAGACAGTCTCGATTAATATCACGGTAATCGACACATACTCTGATAGTACCCTGCTCTTTATCCGCAAGGATGATATTGGAGACCCAATATGTGAGTGGGATGGGGTAGATGAAGCCAACTTTGAGAAGATTTTTGACTTTCGCTTTAATCGTTGTAGCCTTTCGGGGGTGCATGGGGGGTAAACGCTGACGAAAAGGCTTAGCTCCCAGATACGTGGGTATCTCATGCACCACAATGCTTGGATCGATACAGGGCATTTCTTCATAAGACCAAGCAAAGATGTCATGAAACTCGCTAAAAAGACCTATATAGAGTTGAACTTCCTCATGAGTACAAGTGACTCCGATGTAGATATGTTCGACAATCCTTGGTTTAACAGAGATGTCGATTAGTTGAGTTTGCGTGATATTTCATAGATTCCCTTCTGAGGAAACTTGATATACTTGGATGGGTGTCTGAAGGGGCTGTGAAGGCAGACAAGGAGCAAACCACTCGAGATAGGCAAGCATTTCTCGAAGGGTAGGGAGGAACGAGGCACGATGGTGAAGATTGAACCAAGGGGGTTCCTCGAGAGACATGGTCTCTATAGTGGCTTCGTCAGAAGGAAATATTTCCTTTAAAGGATCCGAAGAAGCACAATCTCCAAGCCAAGGGGAATGATCGTACAAGTCAAGAGCTCCGCTTAAAGAAGCAAATTCAGAAGGAGGAGCCGATACAGAGACAATTTCAACGTAGTTGAGCTCGACAAGACTCCACGGCATCTCGTCGCCCCACGATTCTATCTGGTCAATGGGGGGAAAGACCCAAGGATCAGAACGAACCGAAATCATATTGATAGAGGCGAGGTTTGGAGGTGGGAGCGAAAAGACACCCATGAGGGCGCGATCTATAAAGAGCCCAACTCCCACACTCTCTAAGGGAATGGAGGTATGCTCCACAAAAGGCACGTTACCTTCGGAAGAGGAAGCAAAGAAGGAGAGCTGGTCTACTGTGACAATTTTCCCTTTATGAGGGAAACAAATGACACGAAAGAGGGATGAAGCCATGACGCGCATGGCATATGTCCAGCTCCGGCCCAAAAGGAAGTTGTAAGTAAGATTTGCATCAACAACTTCAACTTCCACTTCAACGGTATTCCCTTCCAAAGTAATTGGTAAGCGTTGGAGGATATCGTAGGGGCGAGATTCTCTCCCATCAAATGCTTTCAGTGTCGTTGGAGACTGACTCAAAGTCGGAGACCCAATAGCATTCCAACAAGCAACAAACATAATGCAAGTTGAGGCGCCTTCATCAATAACCATATGATGAATCGTTTTAGAATTTATGATGACTTGAATAAGGAAGGCAATCTGGTGAGGCAGTCTCGGTACATGGCTCTCGAGATCAAAAGTGATCAGATCCAAGTCGGCTGGGTCGATGCCACCGATGGCCGATAGCAAGGACTTCCTCTGGGGGGGGCAGCTTTGGAGAACTTCTAGAGCGGACATAGCTGACGGAGATTGAGCTAAGTCCTCAACAATCCTGTAGTGCTGGGTAGCACGAGAATTGGGGTTGTAAGAAGATCTCCTTAGTACACCTTTAGGAGGGGGTCAAATAGGCGTCTCAGTGCTAGGTCTCTCGATATGGAGCGGACCAGAACTAGACGGAGGAGCACTTGAGAGGACCTCAGGCTCCTTCCCAGCAGGTGATAGATATTCCTTTGCTCGAGTTGTAATGTGAACAGGAATCTTTCTAGCCATGAACACTTGGGAACCAAAGGGAGAAGAAGATGAGGATGGGTCAGCCACCATTTGTGTTTGTTGTGAGCGGAAAGGCTCTTTCAGCACTGCAGGAGTCCCAGGAGCACCTTTCAATAAGCGACTAACTTCGGACCGCCTTGGGCAGTCTTTGGTATAGTGATCCTCATCACAGATAAGACAAGTATACTTAAGTTTATGTTTGGCTCCTTCCTCGTGCGGAGGTTTAGGGGAGTCCTGTTTGGGTTGATCAGATTTATTTTTCGCTTTCACCTTCTTCTTTCCTTTCGATGCTTTATCCGCCGTGGTGGACTGGACGGCGTTGACCTCGGAAGTATTTCCATAATTAGACACACCCTGAGAAGTGTTTTCGTTTGAAGCATTCGATTTTTTCTTCCTAGCGTTCGCGAAAGATTTCTTCGAAGATGGATTTACAGAGCGAATAACACTGTCAACGGATGGCTTTGGCGAAGCTTTGGATGTTTCGGGTCTCAGGGCATTAGGCAAATAATCATATAAGGTACCTGACTTAGAATAAACTAAGTCGAGGTACTAAGCACGTGCAATAGCCTGCTCTTGAGTGACACAAGCTCCCATAGTAATGTCTCGTGCGATTGCAGGGGCAAAGGAGGTTGTAAACCAATCGGTCAGGAGTTGATCAGGAATCCAGAATTTGATCTAGCGATGACACTGTCTCCATTCATGTATATGGTCGGATATGTGCATGGACGTGTCCTATTTAAGAGACGTGAGGAGATGCGTTCCCATGTCATACCGAATGGGCAACTGAAAATGAGTTAGGAATGCCATTGCCAACGAGTTGAAATCTTGAAAGGATCCGCGAGTCAACTCAATATACCACTTAGCAGCCGAGCCAGTGAGAGTCCTTTGGAAAAGGCGGAGCCAATTGAATCATCAAGCCATGAATTCCATGAACACCAAAGGTGATAAGTCATAACATGGGCTTGAGGGTCTTCTCCAGCTTTGCCATCGAATTTGGGACAATCACCAGGTATCTTGGTTGGAATTGGTTGCCATAATAGATTATGAAGGATAGGATCATTAGTCAATTTTGACACATCTGGCAGTTCCAATGTTGCTAAGAAGGGTAACTGAGGATTGAAGGACATCTATGGCCATGGATAAGAGGTAGTACCAGAGTTCCAACCAGTTCCTGGTTTCCCCCATTGATTTTGTCAGGACAGACCTGGCCCATAAGGGTTCCGCCTATATGGATTCTGTCCATAGGGGTTATAGCCATAACCAGACGATTGAATCTGGATCTACCCCCCAACACCCCATTGATTACCAACCTGGCCTACAAGAGCAACATACTGTTGCTGGTAATTCTAATAAGGAGCGACCTACATTTGTTGATAATTTTGGTACGGGGCAAATTGAGCTTGTCCCTGGGGTTGCTGGTAACCATACGGTTGTTGGGCTCCATAGTGAGCCCGGGGACCAAGCTGTGCTTGATAAGAAGGTTGGGATTGAAACCCACCTTGCATTTAAAGGCCAGCTTGGGTCTGGGACCCAGCCTAGGGCTGAAAACTGGGTTGAGCTTGAGAAGTAATCACCATTTGCATGCCTGGTTTAGCAGGCCCAAAAATATGTCCTTGAGAGGATGGAGATTGGGCTACCTGGCGAGAAGGTTGCCCTGGTTGAGTTTGGGATGGACCCACTTGCCCAAAATGTTGAGATTGCTGGGTGTTAGGTTGTCCTTGTACAACCGAGGGTTGTCCTTGCGAGACAGATGGCTAAGCGGACTGGATGGTTGGTTGATTTTGAGGTTGACCAACTTGTCCAGATGGTTGACCAGGCTGGGCAGTGGGTTGGCCTTGTTGTACGTAAGGCGGACCACCCTGCCCAGAAGGGTACCCTTGCTCGATCCCAAGTTGTCCTTGTTGCATATAAGGTTGTCCTGGATTCCCATAGGGTTGACCGGAAGGGTATCCCTACTGGACTCTAGGTTGTCTTTGTTGCATATAAGGTTGTCCTGGATTTCTAGAGGGCTACCCAAGATAAGTGAAAGACAAACCACTATAGGCCGAAGGTTTTCCCTGAAAGGGTTGTCCTTATATGCCTCCAGGCTACCCTGGATAGGATTGCTCGTAATATTGTTGCCCATAAGAAGGCTGCGTGTAAGATGGCTAACCTTGATACGATGGTCCTTGATAAGACTGTCCTTGATAAGACGGTCCTTGATCCGAAAGGGGTGCTTGGCCACCACCATAATGAGTGGTACCCAAAGCAACACTTAACGGGACTGAGACCTCAATCCTAGGCTGAGATGGCAAGGATCCAATATACAAATGATGCCCTACGGGGTCATAATAATGGTTTGGACCTTGAGCGCTCGGATTCTGGATGGCATGAAAATACTGATTATATGCCTCACCTGCTGGAATGGAACTAGAAGAAGGTGGGGCACTAACTGCAGGATGGACAACTCTGGGTGTAGGTACCGACTGGCCACTATTTATTGAACCGTGGGATGGAGCAGCAACAGTAGTTACAATCGAAGATGTCGGAACGGTACTAACAACCAGTGTTGAAGATGCTACACAAATAGCTGGAATAGTCAGGACTGAAGTGACAACTGTATCGTGAACTTGTTGAATAAAAGATCCCATAGTGGGAGTGATGTTGTGATCCCACATGGTACCTGAGGAGGAGTTCCTAGAACCCATAACATCCCTCAAAGCCTTATAGCGTAAGGGAAACGTGACACGAAGAGGGGTGACAGTGAAGGGCGGGGTTATGACCAGGGTTACGGTCGAGACAGGAGTTTCGACACTCGTCACAACGGGTGTCTCACTCACGATAGGAGATGTGTCATCCATGTTAGAGGAAGACATTGGGACAGAAACACTAGTAGGGCTAAAAGGATTATCCTCTTCGGAAGGCTTCCAAATAGGGTTCGAATATAGATCGTGAAAATCGTCTTTTGGAGCATGAGATTTCAACGGTTGGACACTTGGAATAACAGGAAACGTGTCACCACAAACTGGTGTCTCAGGAGTAGCAGAAGAAGGATACCCTTGGTCACTAGGGACGGGAGACGAGATTGATGGTTCCGCCAGGATGATTCGATTCAAAAAATCCTAGACAAACTAACAAGAAAAGACCCTACTCAAACTAACACAAACAAGATCTAATAGGGTAAGTGTGAACGTGGTCGAATAAATTTTAAGACACAAGGACATAACTTGACCTTTTCATCTTTAGAGAGTCGAGAAAAGGACAAAAAGATGACTCTAGTAGCCTTTGAATGTTTAGTGAGCCCGAAGTGACAAATGCTCAAGTGAGCCTTTTCTTTTAGGGAGTCCGAAAAGGATCAAAAAGTGACTACTCTAGAGAACTAGGCAAAAGTTTTACCAGACAATCCATAAAATTACATATACACCTTGGCAATTGTATAAAAACCAAGGACTTTCTGTATGGTAGTCAATCTTCCTGAATGTTGTGTTCGGTGCGTTACAGGTCATAAGGCGGCAGACACGACTTCCTATGGATAAAGGGTGATAACCTAGTTGGGTCTCTCCATATACTCGATGGTACATGGGAGAACAAGTCCGTACTAGACCACAATTGAGTCACAAAAGGAGGAATCACCCAACCTTGAGTGGAAACAAAAGTGACTAGGTTTAACAACACCGGAGCACGTCTCTAGCCTAGAACTCTAAAAAGTATGCATTATGTTCCAATGCCTTGTTAGATTCATTCAATTTATTTTAAATTTGATCTTGTATTAGGTTTCGGTTTTTAGGCCTTACCGTATGTAATATCTCAAAATTCCCTAAATGCAAACTATATGCCAAAATATGTCATTTCATTCGATGAATGCTAGTTACGAGAGGGTTTGAGAGCTTTCACGCAAAAAAAATGATCACAAAACAAAAAAGAATTTCCCTAATGCAGCTAATGGAAATTAACAAACTTTTATTCAAGACCACTAATCACTAATCAAAATGAAAAGCTCTAATTCTCATTAACTAATACAAAGCAAAAGAGATTTTTTTTTTATGTCGATGGCAAAGTGCATTAAACAAACTTTGAGAAATGATAACAAACAAGTTCTATTCAATACAAGAACATTCAGTTCCCTAAATCACAAAGCAAACCTCCAAAGAACGAGAAAAATCCCAAAGAGACCAATGAGCCGTGTAATCTAGGCTCAATGTGAGACAAAGAAGAATTCAAGTGAAAGCAAAGCAGGTCACCCAAATAATGCGATAAAACGATTTACAACCACCAAACAAGTGCAAGGGGGTAATCAAAGAGTCGACTGGAGCACTAGAAGATCAAAACACTTGAGGGAGGCTCGACACACAAAGCCACCAGATGCCCTAGGGCTAGAAATGTGAAAATGATGGAAAAAAGAAAACACCCAAAGGGTAACGATCAAAACCAGTCAAATCACACTCCAGCACACTCAAGTTTTCTAAAAAAGGTACCCAGAACCGAAATCAAGCTCAGAGGGCTCACAGCCAAGCAAACTTCAAAAGTTCCCAGGTCTGGCATGACTGTAAGGCTGCAACTAGTGCCAAGTGGCGCGACTATAACGCTATAAACAGCACCAGCCAAGTTTGCTATGGAAAAATAAAAAGCAAATGAGCCAAAGCTAAGTCAATAGTACCTAGGTACACCAAGGGGCAAGAAACAACACAAGGACCCAACCCAGAAGGCTAACCAAGTAGGAGAAACCAAGAAACAACCAAGAAACAAGGCAAGTTCCAAGCCGTTTAGTTCATAAACCAAACCGGAGATGGATTGAAGTGGCATTGATCTACTTTGCTAATGTAGAGAAATAGCGTTTCGAAGGCTATCTGGCCGTACTTCAGGCTCCATCTAAATTTTACAAATCAAACAACAAGACAAAACAAACAACAAGACAAAAAGACAACTCCCCAGTGGTGTCGCCAAATTGTTGTGGAGGTAAATCCCCTCTGCGGACAAAGGCGATCCCTACTAGCCCAAATGGGGTCTAGCAACAATCAGACAACGCTAACATGTAGGTTCCTAATTGAAAATTAAAGACAAATGATAAGGGCCTACCTCGATTCCAACGATAGTACTTGTAGAAGAGTTGTCGCTCCCGTTCCTTTGCTCCGGCTGGACGCGATCCCCATGATCCCCATGAACATACACCTCCATATGCAAAGAATGACATAAACACAATCGTAAAATCCAATAGATGCAACTATATATCAGTCAGAAAGGATATAACTCAATCATCATTACAAAGACAATAAGAGTGGAACCATAATGATAGTCATCTATTATTGATAAACAAAGAAGAATACAACCATAGTTCTGACATCGAATCCTCCTTTGGCTGGGTGATCAAGAGCACATGCCTTGCAAATCTTGTTGGGAATGGGAAAAAAGCCTCTCTCCTTGGTTACTTGGACAAGAATCTCCTCACTTTAGATTTAGCCTTATGGGAATGAAGAAGGCTTCTTGTAGCATGGACTTAGCAATTCTCAAACTTTGGGACTTCAAAACTAGCACTGAGAACTAGCTTGTCAAAGGAAAAAAGACAAGCTTTTATAGATAGAGGAGAAGGAGTTAGGATGATCCACAATATTCATGGGATTGGCGTTAACACTAAGAATCTTCCATGAGAGGTGGAAAACAACTTCCCCTCTATGGAGATTCGAAGCCAAACTAAACCAACTCAAGATCGATTCAGTTTATGAGTGGGTTAGGAAGAACCTTCGAGGGTTTGTTTGTTAAAAACATTACCCAACTTGGCTGGCATGAGTGCGACTCTGAGACAGAGCGCCAGCTAGCACGCACTCTTTGTAAAATTTCCCCCATTGGCGCGAGTGATACACAGTGAAACCACGCCAATGGAAAAAGGGCTATTTTTATGGGTATTTTGCAGAAGGTGTCTTCAGGGCATATGAAGTTCATGTCTAGGGGAATATAATGAAAGTGTTTCCAGGTCATGTCACTTCTCACAGGTCCCGAAACGAGTCCTCCAAGTTGCAGGAGAAGGGGTAATAGGGATGGTGACAAATTGTTGTGTAACAGCCCATAACATGCATATTTGCTTTTGATCTTGCTCTTCATAAGATATTCATTGCTTTCACACCCTGGCCTAATGATCTTCTCCTCCTTATATAGTTTTAGACCTTTCTCAATACCTTGGACCAAAACCACTTAGGACTAATACCTTGGACCAAATACCTTGGACCAATACCTTAGATAAAAATCTTGATTTTCTATCCTATTTGCACTTTTCCTTTTGTGAAAGTGCATGTATATGTATACGATTCTTTTGTTCTGTTAACCTATGTGTATACGCTTCTTGGACAAAGTGAACTAGCATATACTTCTTAAACCACTCTCTTTCTTCAATCTCTAGAGTCTAATCTATAATTCTTTGTTGTTAACCTATTGCACTATGAATTGTCATCTGAGTGAGTTTCCATCAAGGACAACACCTGTATCATAATGTCAACAATCTCTCCCTTTGGACTCGATGGAAACCACAACACTAGAACACTCTCCCCCTTTGACATCAAGAGCAAAGGGTGGGTCTAGATATTCTCCCCCTTTGATATAAATTATGATGTCCATGCTCCCCGTGCGTACATGCTGAAATCTCTTATTAAGCTCCCCCTTTGTACATGATGAGATGCACTAAACTATCCATGCTCCCCCTAAGCACATGTAGAGTCTATAAAAATGTTTTCCAAAAGAATAACATGACTCTATAACTCAACTAATTGAGTATGACCTTCCTATCACCAATGACTCATACAAACATCAATCTCCCAATCAAGTGGGGATACACCAATTTTGACTCATCCACCCAACCATGTGGGGATATACCAAATGTTTATACATGATTGAAATTGAAATTTTTACATCATCCTTCCCATACATAGTGGGGTTAAAAATTAGTTCTTTTCATGACCTTTACATTAGATGATATACATGGCATTTATAACAAGGACAACCCATCTAAGCAAGACCATGATAGTCATCGGAAACTATCATACACCATATATGATATGCACCATCAACATCTGTTAGTAGCATCAAGATCAAGAGGCTGTATATTTTTATCATCAAAAGAGTCACCTGAATCAAAACAACTATGTGGATCAAGCAATATAAGTATCTTCAAGTACCAAGATCTTCTAACATAATGCGAACAATGCATTATTAGAATCATATTCTCCCCCTGAAGTTTTGCCAATTGTTCATTGTCAGATATGATCATTGAAAATATTAGTAAGAATCATCAAGGCATCACCATCAACCAATTATTCATCAACGCATTAACAGCTTATGACGGCCAAAAATACTTCCACATATCGTAAACAAACTTTAACCATCATCAATCAGAACAGAACAAATAATTGATAATTGACTGAACCATATTAAATGACTTTTAGGAGTCTTTCCCACTGCTTTTTCCTCAAACCAACATATATGCAATTGTGTAGCTTTGAACTCATATATATACATGACTTGTATTCATGATAAATCCGTATGAGATTCAGAACACTAAAGTTTTATACTTTGAGCTACCCCTTAGTTTGTTATGTCTATATATTGTGCTATGCTACATCTTTTTTTTTTCACTTCCTTCTTCTTCCATACCTTTGAGTGTGATGATGATTTATTTGTTTGGTACATTGGCCAAAATTTGCTCTTGCATTCTTTTTCTATGTGCCCAAACTTGTTACATGCATAACATATTACATGTTTCATATTCCTTCTATAGCAGTCAATGGCTTTGTGACCAAACATATTGCGAAAAAAACAATATCCCTTAAAGAACCTAGAAGATGGTGATCTTTCTGCGTAATGGTCTTGAACCATTCTACTTCTACATCTCGTTGCAACATGTCCAAAATTATGACATATAAAATATTCAACATTATTCATCGGAGGAAATAACCGACTATCACTTCCATAGTTAGGAGTAAAATATTTTCTTTTAGGACATTATTTCCGTGATTGTTGATGGGGTTGACTTCTCATCTTGTTGAGCATTTCAGATTTTGCATTAGAGTTCCTTGCCTCATCTTGAGAGCTAGATTCACCTTCAACAAATTCATGAAATCCAAGACCATTTTTTATGGTAGGAGACCTTTGACTACTAGGAATATTATCCAAAGTCTTAAAACTATCTTGAAATCGTAACATTTTATCCTTTTCTTCTAATTTACCTTTTACGGTACTTACCTCAACCTGATATTTCTCTTCCTTTTTTAGATATTGATTCTTCATGATTTCTTCAGCCTTTCTTCCTTCTTCCACTTGTTTCCTTAATTTGAGAATCTTATTTTCTTGTTCTCCATTCTACTTATTTGAATTGCCAGGATCTTCATTTAGAGAGATGATCTTAGCTTCAAGTCGTTAATGGTAAGTGAATCTATCTTTAAGTCTCTAGATTATTTTACTCTTTTCATCTACTTCATTACTTAGTGATCTCACTTCATCCTGCAACTTTTGACATTGATCTTCCTTTTCCTTGTACTGCTTCCTTACTTTGTTTACTTCCTCCAACCAAGATTTTTAACTTAGTAACTTCTTCTCTGAAGGCACACTTCCTTTTATTAAATAGATTTTGTTGATCTCTGATTTTATTTGTGAGTATTTTAATTTATGCCTCTATGTTTCTTTCATGATCACTTTCAATATCTTCAACACTGCATCAACAGAGAAAACAATCACTAGAAGACAAAAATTTTGTACCTAATACTTCTTTTGTTTGTTCATCTTTAATCTGAGGTGATTCTAAATCTGAATACTTGCTTCCACCTAATGGCCAATTGTCTCTCCTGCTGTCAATGTTCTTTTGAGATGTCTTATTTTTTTGAGGTACTTTCTTCTTTAGCTTCTTTCCCATTGTTTTTATGGATCTCCGTCAACCGATCAAGCTTCTGCCAAAGGACCTGCTGTGATACCAATTGTTGGAGATAATATGAGAGGGGGGCTGAATCAGTATTATCTCCAACAATTACTTTTACATTTCATACTCAGATTTATATACACTACTTCAATGAAGCTAACTCGCGTGTACACACAACTGCCTTTAAATCAACCAAAGTATATTCAGTAAACTTATGCTTTAGTTAATTCATCATATGTTGATCTCCAATCAGTGCATCAATACTTAATTAACCATATAAACAGTAACCATGTGCAGTAACAACATAATAAACCATCACACAAAAGCAACACACATGAACACCAAGATTTAAGGTGGAAACCCAATGTAGGACACAAACCACCTGCTAATATCCTCTTTTAATATAAGAAAAGCCTATTTACGATATTCTACTAGTGTAGACTCATACCAATACATAGGCACCCACCTACAGATGGCTACAACCTTCTCTCATTCACGAGCTTCTACTCGAAGGGAGCTACAACCCCTAGCTCTTTTACTAGCCCATCCATTTACTAGTATGTCGGTGTTGACCTATAGAAGGCTCCAACCTTTACTTGTCTTCCAGCTGCTACTGGAAGGGAGACTCAACACCCTGGCTCTTGTACCAGCCGGTCCATTTACTAGGATGTGGGTGCCTGCCTATACAAGGCTCCAACCTTCTCTCATTTTCTAGCTTCTACTGGAAGGGAGCTCCAACCCCCTAGCTCTTGTATTGGCTGATATGTTTACCAATACATAGCCGCTAGCCTGCAGAAGGCTACAACCTTATCTCTTCCTCCAGGGACCACATTTCATAAATTTTTAGACGAAACACTCCTGGAACACATCACCAAAATTCGAATGCCTCGTTTCATCAAATTTTTATACTGGACCCATCAGTAACATAGAAGCTCCAAATCAATCACCACTGCAATACAGCCATCAAATACATATGCATCAACCAATCACTGAAATCTAATCATCAATCTCTGAATCAATCAATCATTGAATACCCATCATCACTAAAGAAAATCACAATCAATCAATCTGAACATTCATAACACTGTCACCAGAACACAAAGTAGAACCTAAACACCGCATCAACCACCAGAATCAACTGTAACTTGAAACATCATATTTCATACTATATATAATACTTCGATGTGTTGAACCATCGTGTATACGCACTTTTATCAAAGTGAACTAGTGTACAAATTTGCAAATATTAACTTAAAAACTTCATACCTATTCCAGACTTTAGTCATACCTAGATCATAACATTTACATAATAAAACATGCATTAGAATTTAGATATGGAATATCCATGATCAAACCACATAATGATAATTCATTTCAGATCCCGATCCATCATTAGATCTCATCCATCGTTAACCACTAAGGTTCATCCTTAGTTTAGATCATGCAAAGCACCAGATACTCGTAACATGCATATTTTCTTTTGATCTCACTCTTCATAATATATTCACTGCTTTCACACCTTAGCCTACTGATCTTCTCCTCCTTATATAGTTTTATACCTTTCTCAATACCTTGGACCAAAACCACTTAGGACCAATACTTGGGACCAAATACCTTGGACCAATACCTCAGACCAAATACCTCAAACCAATACCTTGGACCAACACCTTGGATCAAAACCTTGATTTTCCATCCCATACATGATTTTCCTTCTGTGAAAGTGTGGGTATAAATATATGCTTATTTTGTCCTGTTAACCCACGTGTATATGCTGCTTGGACAAAGTGAACCAGCATATACTTCTTAAATCACTCTCTTTCTTTAATCTCTGGAGTCTGATCTGTAATCCTTTGTTGTTAACCTACTGCATTGTGAACTGTCATCTAAGTGAGTTGCCATCAAGGACAAAACATGTATCATAATGCAAACATATATAGACAAAAAATAAATGGTAATTATTAGGATTTTCTAAACATTCTAGACATTGCATGTTATTAATCGAGTTAAATAATTTTATTTTATTTTTAATTTATTTTAATGTAATTTGACCAAGTCAAAATGTTTACAAGATAGGACATTACAATATCTCTTCCATGATACCTTGGGGAACGACTCTCGATCCAGTTATCTATATTTGTATATATACTTATAAGATAAAAATTATATTCTTTACCATTTGGACAATTATATATAATTCCCTATTATATCTATGATAATTTAACATAAATAACAAAAATATAATTAAAAAATAAGTAAATTCATCATCCTCTTTACATAGGTAATAATAATAATAATCTAAATTTAAGTTCAAGGTCAAGCCATATGCCAAGTTGGTATATGATACCCTTTTATATATGAGACAAGTGACTTGACTTTGTATAAGGATTTTACCACTAAAATTTTCAAATCTATATTCAATGTATATGGTTTAACGGTAAATTTCGGTGGTGAAACCATCGAGACTACAGTTCAAATTGTTAATTTGGGATCTCAATGACAAATTCCAACCATGGGACTAGGTTCCTCCTTTTGAGACAACCAATTTTGACTATTGAAGCACTCAATTTAGACAAGAGAATGTGTATTTTTGAACAAAATCCCACATGTGCACAAAAGGAAAAGTTGGCCCTAACAGGGAATTGGAAACCCTTGGAAGCCTATAGATACAAGTGACCTCAAGCTTATTTGGATATCACCAAGAATCTTCTTCTGATCTTCCTCAATGATTAGATCAGACAGGTCTAAGGATGCTTCGAGGAAATTGGTTCATATAGTTTTGAGATTGTTGGGTCCAAAGCTCACATGTTTGTTAGGCTCTAGGGTTACAAATAGACATTTTACCACAGTTGACCATAGCTAACCCTAGATAAGAAGAGTTGTCTATGATCTAGATGATTTTTGGGAGAATATTTCTAAATTTCGTTGGGTTAATATTTTTGGATTATTTTGCATTGGCTCATTATACTCTCTGCTAAACATTTTATGACAATCTAATAAAAGAAGAATTAGAAAGGGCTTTCATCGTAGTGGTTTTTTCCCTGGTCATTGATTGAAAATCTTGTGTCTCTTGTTAATGTGTTGATCGTCTTCTTTGTAATTGCACTTACTATTCTATCTTCAATTAT
Organism: Pinus taeda; assembly: GCA_000404065.3. Classification (NCBI taxonomy): domain Eukaryota; kingdom Viridiplantae; phylum Streptophyta; class Pinopsida; order Pinales; family Pinaceae; genus Pinus; species Pinus taeda. Next base: position 197,138 of record APFE031216649.1, on the reverse strand, counting down.
TGTTGATGACTGGAAATATTAATTATTATTGAAATATTACTAATTTAAGAATTGAATTGGGCTAAAGTAACTGAAACACCATAGAGTAGTCTAAAATTTAACATGGTCTCGAAGCTAAGATGAATGACAAGCCCAAAAGGAGACAAGAATTGAAGCAATAATCTTTGGAAAGTTGAAGGATCCTATATAAGCAAGTCAATATGTAATCCTCCTTTAAGGAGCATGAGAAGTTGGGTGACTCATCGAACTTTGTTGCATGGAAAATTAGATTGGGTATCATAGCTGATAATAACGATGCTTTAGAATTCATTCAAGGAAAAGTACCTAAGCCTTTGGAGAATGGTTTCTTTACTTCCAAGAACAATCATAAGAAAGATGATTTAAAAGAAAAGAAAATTATAGCTGATGGTTTACAACATAATTTACTTTCTTATGTTGGGAATTTCAATAAGTCTAACGACATGTATGATAAGTTGGCTGACATGTATGAAGTCAACCATTTGATTGAAATCATCTCCTTGAAATATCAACTCAAATATATGGAAATGAATAAAGGAGAGTTTGTGTAATCCTATATTATGAGGTTATCTAGTCTAAAAGATCAATTGTAGAGATTTGAGGAAGTTGTGTCTGATAGGGTGTTAGTGATTGTAACCCTTAAAAGTCTCCCTCCTATTTGGGAAATATTCATTACCACTATAAGAAATAACAACAATTTTCCATCATTTGATGAGATTGTTGGAAATATCACTCAAGAAGAATCAAGGATGATATCAAGGGGCGGGATACAAAATCATGAAGAAGGAGAGCTAATTACATTCATCACTGAAAAAAATAATAAGAAAGGAAAAGGAGGTCCATCAATTTCAAGAAAGCATCCCCCTTGAAATTCAAATAGAAGGAACAAAAGATTCAAGGAAATGCCACAAATTGAATGCTACAATTTTCATAAGAAAGGCCAGTATGCTCGAGACTTTGTTGAGAAGAACAATTGTCCACACTACAACACTCAAAACAATAATAACAAGTTTAATAATGAAAGAAGGACAGATGATCAAAGAAATTATTGTAATGGAAGAGGAAAGAAGAATAAGAGATGCTCCAGGTGATCATGAAGAAGATCATCATCCTCAAAATAAGTCAAGATATTCCAGGTATGAAAGTAAAGTTCCAAATCAATCTAAATATATTTTTATTTCTACACTCACTAGTTCCTCTCCTCTAGATTCATGCGATAGTTGGTTGATTGATAGTGGGGCCACTCATCATTTATTTGGGTATGAGGAAGTTCTCTCTAATTTGATAGACATGGAGATAAACTTGAAAATTATTCTTTGAGAGAACTACATTCATGCCATTAAAATTTTTGGGCCTGTCAAATTTCATTTGGATTCTAGGGAATCTTTTTTACTCCATGATGGGATGTATGTGTTTGGATCGAATAAGAATTTTGTATCAATATCTTCTTTAGAGAATAAAGGGATGAGGGTTTCCTTCATTAAGAGAAAGGTTCTCACTTGGCATGTTGGATCCCCTATGAGAGATACATTTAAATTAGATGGAGATTTGAAGGAATCTATAGAGTCATTTGTAGACCTCTTCTAGCATTGGTCTGTGGCAATAATAATCTAAGTGAGCTATGTCACCAAATATTGGCCCATATACATTCTGGTTCCCTCTCAAAATTAAATAAATTGGTCTCTAGTATTCCCAATGTTCAAGCCCATCATGATGGAGTATGTCGAGGTTGTGCCTGTGGAAAGAAGACAAGGTGACCATTCCCCTCTAGTGGGAATAAGATGAAAGATGTCCCTCAAATCATTTATTTTGACATATGTGGTTTGATGCTCGTACATTCTATTGGTCGCCATTTCTACTACATCACCTTCATTGATGACTTCTTAAGAAATACATGGATATATTATCTGAAGCACAAGGATGAAGCCTTCGAAAGGTTGAAGGAGTTCAAAGATTTGGTTGCAAATCAAATTGATATATATTTTTTCATGGATATTCCACTAGAGAGTTTGTCACAACAAATATGAGTCACAATATTATATTAAAAATATGAAGTTCTACACTATTACAGTTTTATTAAACTTTAAGGTCTTTAGGTTTAACTGTAATTAGTGCATGCATGCGAATTGAAATCACGCAAAAAAATTGAGAATGAAAAACTATGCTCACGCACACACATAAAACACAAAATATTGTTTAGCACAACCCTTTCAGGAGAAAATCCAACTCAAAGGTGAGGTCGCTTAGCTCTCTTTCTTTGTTTGGAAAATAAGGTTGCAAGTACAAATAAGTGATGCTTGAGGCCTGCGTGCTGCTATAGTGCACATATCCTCTCTATGTGCTCCAACTCCTATCTATCCTAGCTATATTTTCTCAACTATAGAACAAAATTCTCTCCAAATAATGGAATGCTTCTTCCTCCAAGTGGCCCTATTATAACATAAACCGATAGCCTACTAGTGGTTAATTTTGACTACATGAACTCTTAACTAGAGTTACAATATAGACTCTCCTAGAGTATTTTACATCAAAAACACATGGATAGCAACTTTTACATGCATAAAAGGGGTTTACGCAACATTCTTCTAAATTAAAGGTGTTAAAATAGGAAGGTCAACTTCTGAGTGGCATGAATTTTTAATACAGACTCTGATTGATGCACTTGTTGCATTGTTGGAAATATATTTGTGTGAAAAACAACACAAAATCATGCAGCACAAAAGTGGAATTTTTTTTACCCCAAAAACAATGTCTTTCTACACCTCAAAATGCTCTGAGAATGTTTTTGACCCCATTTTGTCAAAGTGGGTCCCACTACTAAAAATGGCCCGTGAGCTGATTCCTCCAATTCTTCCAGTTTGAATGCATCAAGATGGAGCAAAAAGATATAATGATCTAATCTGGATCATACCTCCCCATTTTTTGAGGCTTTTTGTCCCCTAAATTTTTTACTCAGTGAGGTGGGGAAATGTTTCCTCCACCTTCTACCATTTTGCTTTTCCTAGAAGTTGTGCCTTCAACCCAATCTACCAAAGGTCATACTTCCCTTGTCTTCTAGTTCTAGAACTCTTCTGTAAAAATGTATCTTTTATCAACTATTCTTGAACATCTAGTGCCAAATCCCCCACAGAAGGTAGGACCTATTCCTCTCCCTAATCTAGCATAGAAGGTTCATAGAGTTTCAAATTCTCTTCCTTTACAATTGAGTAAATGCACATATATGGTGGTAAACTGATTCAATAGGAATGATCACCCCCTTTTTTTAGTATCTCAAAGGGACCATACCTGAGAGCCTTGATTTTCTTACTAGGCCCATGCATCCTCTCCTTGTGCAACTGTAGCCATACTTTGTCACTCGCATTGAATGATTTCTCTGTTCAATTTTGATCATGCCTAGCCTTATAGTTTTGTTGTGACATTTGGCGTGTTTCTTGTACCTATAAAATGGATCTGCCTGATCTTCTATACAAAAATATTAGCCCTCAAAGCATCTCTTGTAAGATATTCCCTCACTCCTCCTTCCTTCCCATATGCAATATCTAAAGGTGAAGATGGAAAATATCCAAAAAAGAGTTTCAATGGGTACTTTCCTGTAGAAGTGTGGATTATTCTATTGTAATAATGTTGTATATACCATATTTTCATCCCATGTCTTTGGATTCTTCTAGTTGTATCCCCTAAAAAGCTACACCAAAGACTTGTTGACTACTTATATTTTCCCATCTATTCGTGGATGGAATGTTGTACATCTATTCAACATTGTGTCCATCTTCTCCCACAACATAGTCCAAAATGCACTGATAAATATTATATCCCTGTCTAAAATAGTGCTCCTTGGTATCCCAAAGGGCAGCGAAGCTTGTCTAAAGAAAAATTTTGTTGCTTCTTGCCCATTTATGGTATTTTTATAAGGCACCAAAACACATATCTTGTTGAACCTATCATCTACCATGAACATGTAGTCATGTCCCTTCTTGGGTGTTGGTAAACCTCGCATAAATTCCATGGAAATGATTTCCCAAGGATGAGTAGGTACATGTAAGGGATGATATAGACCCTATTTCATGTTACTGGGATTTCTGGTACAACAAAGCATGCACCCACTTATGAAACTAGATATCTTCTGTTGCATCTTCGACTAATACTCATACCTCTACAAGTTAGCCATGGTCTTACCTAAACCAAAGTGACCTACAACCTTGGAGGTGTAAGCCTCTCTAATCAATTTAAATCACTCACCTTTAATAGGAACACATATTTTATCCAACTTATAGGGTAACCCATCCTAGAAATGGTAGTCAATGGTTTTATAGCCTTCGCACACATGAATTTGACTCTACAACTGTTGATGCACCTCCTTGAAGTCCTCACCCTCTAAATATGCGTCTTTGTATGCATCATGGGTGAATGGAACCATGTGCATAAGATTACCCAAAGCTATAATATTTGATGTGGGTGGTTGTGAAATCATGTTGGTGAACTTGTTTATGCTTCCCTTCTTATGTTTGATCACCAAATGAAATTGTTGTAAAAAGGCCATCCACTTATAATGCCTAGTCTATGGTCACTTACTCTAGTCCCGCAAGTATTGTAGTGGTTGGTGATCTATGTGGATTACTATCTCCTTTGTCATTAATTAATGGTTCCACTTCTTCACAGCTTGCACCATGGCATAAATATCCCTTCCATACGTAGTAGGGTAGTTAAGAATAGCCCCATGAAAAAATTCAGAATGGTAGCATAGATGCCTTCCTCCCTACATCAATACTTCCATAGCATACCCACTTGCATCTATATCCAGTTCAAAGGGCCTCTAAAATTTTGGTAATGCTAGAAATTGTGCTTTACTTATCTTGTTCTTTACCTCTTCCAAAGCCCTTTTCCAACCTTTTCCCCAATGGAAACTCTTGCCACTTGTTGTCATGGTGTGGAATGGTGGTACTATTGCCGAAAGTGAGGTTATGAATGTCCTCAGGTACTGTGCTTCCCCAATGAAACTCTTGACCTCAAAAAAATTAGTAGGCACCAAGCATTTCATGATGGCCTGCATCTTAGAAGGATATATCTTAGTTCTCCTCCACCAATCACATACACTAGATACACCAAATACTTCTACGCAAACTCACACTTCTTGAGATTTACTAGAGTTTGTCGTTTCTTCAATGTTTCCAACACTTGTGTCAAATGTGACATATGATCCTCCTAGGTAGTTCTATATACCAGTATATCTTCCAAATAGATAGTAAGAAATGAATCTATAAAAGGTCCGAACACATCATTCATAATCTCATAAATGTATTTACTGCATTACATAGGCCAAATGGCATGACTAACCACTCATACAAACCTTGCTTGGTTTTGAAGGTGGTTTTCTGAGTATCTTCTTCTTTAACTTGAACCTGGTGATATCTAGACTTTATGTCTAGCTTGGTGGTATTTTTCTTGATGAAAACAATCCAACAAATCATGTATCCTAGGAAAGGGGTATCTATTCTTGAGAATGATTTTTTTCAACATCCTATAATCTATACACATCCTACAAGTCTCATCCTTCTTTGGCACAATGATGATGGGTGACCCACATGGTGATGTGCTTGGTCGAATGACATCCTTTTCTAGTAGCTAACACAATCGTTTCTTCACCTCACTTTCTTATATAATAGACTATCTATATAACCTAATAATCGGCAATGGGGATTCCAACAATAGTTGGATCTCATGTCCCACTTCCCTCTTAGGTGGTAGTCCTTTAGGCTCTCAGAACACATCCATGTGTGCCTATATCAACTACTCCATTCGTTGTTTATGTTTATTAGTACACCCCTCTAGGGATGTATTGCCTCTTATTAACTCCCATACATTCTAAATTTCTCTTAAAATTAATAAAACGTACTTCTTGCTGGAACTGATCAATTTCTTCGCTCGTTTGGCACTTACCAGAGAAATTTTCAACTTTCCTTTGTGCTTGTTGATGATTAACGATTTTACATCCTTGATGACCCAGTACTGGTTGACCCTTCTCATGAATATTACATCACACATGTACATATATGGAATCTTAAACATGAATCTACATACATCAAGGGGAACCACATCTAGATCTACTTCATCAATAAAATAAGCACTGATAGAAAATCTATTTCTACGCTATTTTGTTACCTTTAGCTCTGCATCCTTAGTTCCCCATCAGAGTGGATATGGGTTCAGATGATCACAAAATTCCATCCCCAAATTCTTGACCAACTCTGCTGCAATGAGATTCTCCTTCAATCATGAGTCAAACATACCATTAACCTTTGTCTTCTTGACCTGTATATTTATATGGAAGAGTTTTGTCATTTCTGTCTCTTCATGTTGATGAAGGATACTCAGATTTGTCCATGTTTGAGCTACTTTCAACCTGTCTTCTCAAATCTGTGACCTCGAGATTCTTCTTCTTCTTATCTTTCTTTTTGTTCTTTGGGTTTATGTCTGGATGAAACTTCCAACACTTTTCCTTTATATGGCCATCATTGTTGCATTGGTTGCTAATATCTTTCCACTCATGCTTTGTGGATGTGGTACGTTTAGCTTTTCCCCCTTTTTGATTCTTGTTCCCCTCCTTAGAAGCATTGTTTTTCTCCTTCTGCTTCAATCCACTTGATTTTTCTCTCTTTAAGCCTATGTTTTCTAGGTATTACACCTTTACAAAAGCCTTGTGCACTGATTTTGGCTTGAAAAACATCACTTACTCATGTAGATGGTGTTGCAGGCATTCCCAAAACTTGAGGAGTACAGATGGGTTCTTTGGAGAGATACCTAACATTATAGTCATATTTCTGAATTTTGTGGTTTACTATTGTACTTTTTGGCTTGGATTTTGCCTGAAGTAATGCCATCAGATCCACTCGTCCTCGACATACTTAATGGGATAAACTGTGACTTAATGATGGTTTTGAAATCCTCCCACTTAGTCATTGGAGGTTCTCCCTCCAACCGTAGGGTTTCTTTGTGGCTCTCCCACCATGTTAGTGGATGATCCTCCAATTCCAATAGTGTGAATGAGATTTTTTGCCCTTCCATGATCTAATGGACACTGAAATTAACTTCCAGTTGCTTCAACCAGTGGATCAACTTCAGAGCATCGATCTCATCATGGTACGACTTGATATCGACTTTTGTTTCCATTTAAAATAAGGACCATGATTGGTGTGCTTCTTGTGCCATTGGAAATATCTCTTTGTGTAGAACAACATAAAATGGTGTTGCACTAAGGCGACAAATTTGTAGCACCAAAAAACTTTGTTTGATGACTCAGAACACTGGGAAAGTTTCATTCCTTGTTTTGAAAAACTAGGTCCCACATGTGAAAATGGTCCCATGAACTTGTTCCTCCAATTTTTCCACTCTGAATGCGTTAAGATGGATTACAAACAATATAATGATCCTTCTCGATCACAAACATGTAATAAAATTAAGATCTTTAGGACTGACAATGATGGAGAGTAAATTTCAAATGAGTTCAAGGATTTTTGCAAGAAGGAAGCTATCAAGAAAGAGATGATTATGCACTAGAATTTCAAACAAAAGGGAGTAGCTAAAAGAGCGAATAGGTCTATTCTAGAAGTTGTTCATGCCATGCTACATGATCAAAAGTTTCCAAAGCTCATTTGGAGAGAAGAAACAAATGTTGTCGTATGCATTTAAAAGAATGTGCCTCAACAAGAATTGGACAATAAGACCCCCGAATAAGTGCTAACAAGTGTCAAGGCTTATATTGGCCATCTCTATATCTTTGGTTAACTTGTATATTTTCGTTTGTTGAAGGACAAAAGAAACAAGATGGAAGCCATGAGAAGAAAAGGTACATTCGTTGGATATTGTAAAAATTCAAAAGAATTTAGAACATATATTGTTGATCAAAGGAATTTTAAAATTAGAAGGGATGTAACATTCGACAAAGATGCTCCCCTTAAGAAAGAAAGAGACCTTCCTCCACTTCCTCCTCCTCAGAAGAAGAATCATGATACAAATATTTTAGATGGTCCTTCCATGTCTGAATCCTAGAGATACATTGTTAATGATCCAATGGAGCCCATGGACCCCTTAGATCCTCCTCCATGGGATCCTCCTACCAAGAAAACACCACTTTGGGTTTGTGACACATTACAAGATGGCGAGAGACATGTTCTCGTCAGAATATCATTTAGAGAAATGAAGAAGTCATGAAATTAATAGAGATACGTTACATCTATAAACACTATGGTTCAAGCTGAACCTCCCACCTTTGAACAAGCCATGAAAGAAAATGTTTGAAAGGATTCTATGGCTAAATAATATGAATCAATCATGAATAATGATGTATGGGATGTTGTGCCAAAACTATAGGGGAATTATGTGGTGACTTCAAATTGGCTATTCAATATCAAACATAGAATCAATGGAAACATTGATAAATATAAACCAAGGTTCATGGCTCAAGGATTCTCCTATAAAGAGGGAGAATATTATGACAATATATTTGTACCTATGGCTTGACATACAACAATTTGTTTGATAGTTTCTCTTGTTGTAGATAAAGGTTGGACCCTTCATCAGATGGACGTGAAGATAATAGTCCTCCATGTCATGCTACAAAAAGAAGTGTATGTTGAGCAACCATAGGTATTTTAAGTAGACGATTGAAAGACACGTGCTTTTAGGTTGAATAAGGGATTGTATGGTTTGAATCAAGCCTCCAGAGCATAGTACGTCTCATAAATAGTTATCTGGTGAAGCTGGGATTCACAAAAAGTAATTCTTATCCCAACCTATAATTCAAGGTAGTCTAAGATATGTCGTTGATTTTTGTTTTATATCTTGATGATATATTTTTGACGGGTAGTAAGCCCCTGATGATCGAGTGCAAGAGGGACTTAGCCTCTGAATTCGATATGAAGGACCTTAGATTCAGGCACTACTTTCTAGGCCTTGAGGTGTGGCAAAGGCCTAGTGAGATTTTTCTTTCACAAGGAAAACATGTCGTGACATTGTTGGACAGAATTGGAATAACGAAATGCAAGTCCCTGCCCACACTGAAGGAAATGAATTTCAAGAAGATATGTGGATACATTGTAGAACCCGATTTGGAAAATCCATCCAAGTATAGACAAATGATTGGGGCTCTAATATTGTTAGTGAATACCCATCTGAACATATTCTATGCAATGAACACGTTGAGTCAATTCATGACTAAGACTCTCCATGCACAATGGATGTTTTCCATACATATTTTGATCTATTTGCATGGGACGATCACCCTTGGTCTGAGATATTTTTCCATAGATTCTTGTATTCATGGATATACTAATGTTGACTGGGTAGGAAATGTTGTCGATAAGAAGAGTATGTATGGATGTTGTTTTAGCCTTGAGTCGACTATGATATATTGGATTAGGAATAAGAAGAAGTATGTAGAACTCATTGCTAGCAAATAAAAATAAAATGCAACTAACATGGCTAGCTGCGAAGTAGTTTGGTTGAGGAAGATATTTGGAGAGCTATTTGACTATGTCCTAGACACTATATTGATATATTTTGAAAACAAGAGTGGGATGTGTCTGGCAGCAAATCCCATATTTCATGACAAGTTCAAGAACATAGAGATCTGATATCATTCCATTTGACACGTGGCATATAAAGGAACTATTAGACTCCATGACATATCGACATATAAGCAGATTATAGATATTTTCACCAAGGATTTGTCAAAAAGAAAGTTCTTGGTCTTTAGATATAAACATGTATTAATGGATGTGACCCCTTATGATAAGGGGCATCATTGATCGAGAACACTCAGCTATCTCTCCCCTCTTGTTTGAGCACCCAGTGTGAGGAATTGAGATTGAGGGCTCCTGGGATTGAGGGATCTGTTAGTGTTATTATATGCATACTTCCATTAGGGATGAAATCTTATCTTTGCATTCTCATTGTAGGTGTCTCATATTGAATTTTTTTATCATTCCACTAGGTCATGCCAAAAATGATCCACTGATGGTTGTATTCTTCTTCTTAGAACATCTAATTTTCCCTCATCAGGTGTATTTCTTGACCCATCTTCATGTTTCATTTAATTATAGTTTTAGTTATATTAATTTTAGAGTCAAGGAAGTTATGTCTCCATTAGGTCTTAGGGCTCATTTCCAAAGTTCAAAAGTTTTGTTTTATTGTGAATAAAGGGAAACAACAAGTGTGGGGAAGACCTAATAAAGGTCATCCAGTCTCTTTGAATCAAAATTGATATATGGATGTTTTCTTTGGTTCTTTTTAGTTTTTAAGTTGAAAATGGAAGATTTATTTGTAATTGTCAAAGTCATTTCATGATAAAGTCTCTAATTTCACAAGTTGCTTAAAGTCATATATTCCTTTCTATACACAACATAATGCAAAGCCTTAAAGCATATCAACCACTCAAAGGCATTAGAAAGAAACATGAGAAAGAAATTTTAAAAGGTGAATGATTAAAGTGGTGGGTCCCTATAGTGAGAATTACAATTATAAAACCTCAAAGGGATGAGATAAACTTCATCATGCTCATTTGACAAAGAGAAAACCTGAGTTGTAGAGAATTGGTGGTCGAAGAAACCATGGGTGCTATGCATAGAGCCCGAGCATTACACATAGAGAAAAGTTCTGGGGTGCTACACACGCAAGAGGGGTGTTGCACATACAGATAGAGTGCTACACATAGAGCCTGCAAGCCTATGTATTTTTGCATGGCGTTACACATATAATAGGGCACTCCAAACCTATACACGGCACTGCGCATCTGGCCAGCAACCATCAAAACTATCCTAACAAGCATCCAAATCACTTATTTTTCTACATAGAGCCTCAAACAAGTAAGTAAACTCCCTAAGTTGTCCTCCTAACACTCATTTCAAGATTTTTCAGTTTTTTCTCTATTAAAATTTTGAAACCCTAGGTTCTCTAAAAACCCTCCCTTCTTATCATTTTCCTGTTCATTCCCATATCTTATTTTCATGTCCATAAATATCATCCCTATACCCTACTATTAAATACACTTATCCCTTATACCCTAGTCTCCAAACAAAATACATAAACCCCTACTTAGAAAATAGTCCCTACAAAAAAATACCCATCTTTCTCATTCTCACATCATACATATGTCATTCCTACATCACACAAACTCCTCTCCCCTTCCCCTATCCCTACTCACCATAAATCCCACTTCCTGATTACCTTCTCTAGGATTTTTAAAGCTTCAAACTCAAAAACATGGATAAAGAGGATAAATATTATGAGGAGGAAAATAGTTGTAGTGAAAGCATGGAAGATGAACGTCAACATCAGAGAAAACCACATAAGGGAGGCAAAATTATCAGAGAGGAACCATCAAACATTAGAGAGTTAGAGGCTTCCCCTATGACTATCTCTTGTTTCAGTATCTGGGATGTTATGACTTTTATGAGCAAGTACAAAGAATTCAACATCATCCTGATCTAACCAAGATTTTTGTAGCAAATCTCTGTGATAATAGGGTAACTCTTGTTGGGGTGATATTTGCAGTTTCCACCTCCATAATTGTTGATGCAATAAGGATTCTGAATCTGGGGTAAAAATGGTACAAAGCACAAGATTTGGATGAGCACTATTATGAGCCATACATCAAATCCAGGTACAGGGATGAAAAGAAGAGGACCTTTCCTTTCAGGTTCCTTCACAACAAGTATGCCTCTATGATGAGAATCATTATGAAGTATTTTACATGTGAAGGAAGATTTTCCAGACTATACACCTCTCATATTAGGCTTCTCACACACTTCACAAGAGTGAAAATGATGAAAATCATGTACTTCTTATTCAGGAACATTGAGAAGATGGCCTACATTGTACAGAAAAGGCCATACCCTCAACAAATGAGTATTATTTATCAATATTCCTTGATTAAGATTATTGTGCTACATCATCTCAACATCCTCAGCATCTCCTGGGATATGTTTATTGCTAATGACATCTTCAATGGTCCTCAGATTCCTCCACCGGTGCCTCAAGAAGTAGAAAGGCCTTCTAGCAGCACCAAATTAAAGAAAAGTAAGAAGGCTAAAAAGACTAAAGTTGTTGAGAAGACAGAAACTTACAAAACATATTAGAGAGGGGCTAGAAATTTGTTTGCAGTAGATAGGCAAGTGTTTACTCCACCTGATGTGGAAGGACCCTTGTCTTCTTCATCATCTCATAGGAAAATTCTTGCTCCATAAATGGTGGAAGGGGATTTTCCTTCTTCATCAACACAACAGGTGTAGCAAGTGCAAAAATGGAAGGAAAACATGCTGGAGGAAAGCCTCAATGATGAAGAGGAAAGTAAATTTGATTTGATGGAACATGAACTAGAACAACCACACATTCATGATGGCATTGAGATAGTCGATTTGGAGGCTCAAGATGAGGCGAAAAAGGCAAATATAATCATAAAGGAGAAAGATGCACAGATCCAAGCACTAATGGACAACCTGACGAGAGCTAAGTATGTTATTTCATACCTTGAGAAAGAGAAAAAGTAGATAAGTGACAAATAGGTCCTCATGGAGATATAACTTCTCAAGGAAAAGAGGCAAGATGACAAAGGAAAATCAGTAATGCAAGAGGAAATGACCCCAGCCACCTTGACTATAGAAGAGAGGCTTGAAAGGGAGATTGAAGAGGATAGAGAAACATCACTTCACAGGGTCAATTTGCATTTGGATAAGCTGCTAAAAAGGGCCAACAAGGACAATCAAATCTTGAGGCACATGGCTCACCATTACAAGACCTGAAACAAGATTTGTAAGATAAGAGTTAAGCAAATGAAGACAAGGCTAAAACAAACCCTCAAAGGAAAAAAGGAGGGTGATAGGCTTAGGTTTCTTGCTGAAGCTTCCTTGGCTAACCCAAGTACTTGATGGTGGTGGTATCCCTAAATTTTGAGCAAGTTTTGAGAATTTTCGCACTTTTGAAGAATTTAGTAGTTTTTGACACCAAAATTTTGGCTCTATGCATAGCGTCACTAGCGCTACACTTTTCCTAGGAGCATCCAATGGAAAATGTAAGACCACCATTGGATTCCTAATGATGTAATCATGTTCCCTATGCATTTTCTAAGCTTTTGGAGAAAAAATGGTTAGCCAAAAGGTCAAAAGACACGTAAAAAATCATGTTTCTGCCCCTGTTTTGACCATGGCACTGCACATAGAAGCAGTCTTTGGAAAATTAGTCTTCTATGGGATAAATCAACTCCAAATGGGAAACTAAAGACATATTTATAAACCAGATAGTATAGGCTTTCCAATGATCTATTATGAACACAATTGTGACACCAAGAAGGCCTCCAAATTGGCCGTGTAAAAAGTGTTGCACATAGCCTTCTCACACTGAACATAGGACAATTTTTTGCTAAATTTTCACTTTACTGTTCCATGACTGTAACATTTGAGTTTTCTCTCATGGATGATATTTTTACTGATCTAAATGGTGACTAGGCATGTAAATAAGATGAATATTAGTCATTGGAGGGTAGATTCATTGGATCAAAAGTTCTCTTGAAGTCAAATGAATCAGTTTCCTCCCTTTTAAAGGCATGTTGTTAGGGTTTCATAGATTCTAGTTTCTTGTTTAGCTTTTGATGGATTAGTTCCTCATCTTAAGGATTTGAACCCTAAGGATGTGAGGAGGTTAATTGAGGTCTATATCTTCTTTTAATTTATCATTGTAAAGGATTGGACTCAGTGGGATGTTGATGTTTTGATTAGATATCATTTTGTATCGGTTACAGTAGGAGATTCATGAAAAGTTGTAGCTATTTCTTTGGGATCCATGTGGTATGATGCTTAGTTTAGTTTTTCTTTTGTATTCATGTGTTAGAATGTATTTTTGACTCCATTTCATCATTCTATTTCCTTTATGTGAATGTATACAAGTTTGAGAGGCAGAATCCATATCTTTTATGCTCTGTTTTGGGTAGATATTTCACAGTCTGTGTTTTCTTCAGTTTAGGAAGAATCTGTGGTTTACATGCTCTTTCTATCTCCTGACCTATCTTTCCACCTCATCCATCAAACCCTAAGTTTCTGATCATTGTGCCTACCTTGCCCCTTCGAACACCCTGCAGTTTTGACCTAATTTCCTTGTTGTCACGCGGAATTAGTCGATCTTGCGGACAAGACAGACATTCCTAGAATCTAATGAAGACCTAATGACAAACAAACCAACCAGACACTATCTTTCTCTAAATGTGATTTATAAATAGTGGTAAAAAAATGTGTTTAAGGGCCTACCTCATGTCCAATGCAAGTTCGGAGATGCCTTCGCTCCTTTGATCCAAGTAAGTTCCTCCGTCGCAAACCTGCAAGCACAAACAAGGCAAACGATTAAATAACACCTGAATATCCAATATTATAAAACATATTTGACATGAAATTCAAGGAGTCCATGAAACAAATAGCATAAGATACTTGTTGAGAAAAATGAGCTTGATTGTATTAATTCGAAAGAAAAGAACCTTACAACCTTTGCCTTGACGCTGTACAAGCTCCTTCCAGGGTCCAACAAGAAGTCTCCTCTACTTTGACAAGCTTCACTCACTCCCTAATGGGGCCAAAAAGGTATGTGATCTCTCCTCTTAAGCTCAAATAGGAAGTCTTGATTTCACTAGCATTTACCCTCAAAAGTTCAGCTTCTAACCTCTCTGGCCACTGACCCAATGCCTCAATTTATAGTGCAATGGAGATCAGTTACCAGCTCCTCCTTCAAAGGGATAGAGTCCTCCTTCAAAGGGATAGCTCCTCTCAACAAGGGATTAGTTCCTCCTATGATGAGATGCATGAACCACTTGGAGCGAACAATCCACATAACAAATGCTTCTAGAAAACTCTAGAATTAACCCAAGATGAGTTTTTTAAGATAAATAATGCGCCTTTTGACTTTTACAGGGGTATGCACCTTCCCCTTTACATACAGAGTGTATAAGTACGCAGATATCTTGAACAAAAGGTGTGCGCCCGCAGGCAAAAGTAAGAGAAAGTGCGGGACCAGAGTTACATTGCTTTTTTGATGTCTTTCTCTCTTTTCTCAAGCTTGTTTTGAAGAGCTGAGGTTTAAGACTTGCTTAGGAAGCTGGTATAGGTGATGATAGGCCTACACCGACTGCAAATAATTAGGGTGACGATATTTTTTTGTAACACTTGCCCTAACTATTTGGCTGTTTCTGATCCACCAAAACCCTTAAAAAAAATCAAATCAAAACCCTCTGCTACTATACCTAGCCTAATATTAGTTTCTTGATCTACTCATTTTGGCTAAGATTTTTATGAAGAGAGCCCTCTCCTGGCCTAGTAGGGCTATCTAGTTGGCTAAGCGTGGTTTGTGGTTACGCCAGAATTGCCTTATTCGGCCTCATGTTCTATATAGGTGCTAACATGATCTATAGACAATAGGGTATCATCCCTAGCTGTTACCCTTAGGGTTGAATATGTTTCTCTCCTATTTTTGTCTATGGAGAGTATACCCTAGTTGGCATCCTTCCCACAAGTCAGGTTGTTTGGATTAACACACCTCGTTTGGCCAACGGGTGAAGGGAGAGCTTGGGGTGTGTGATCCTTATATTTGGAGTTCCGTACCTCACCTAAGATGATTATGATGTAGGTTTTGTTGAGCGCAACCCAACTTGGTCCAGTTTTTGGGTTAAAGACTCCACATTTTAAGGAGTGGAGTGCGTGGAGCCAACAAAGCTATATTCATCACACGATTTCTTAGGGGCTTTAGGGTGGGTAAAAGCCCCTTATTTTGTAACAGCTCTCGGGTGTTAATCATGGTTTTTTTGAATTCGTGGTATATGGACCATGGTTTTCGTAATGATGTAATATATGTAAGGAGATGTAATACTTTTTAATAGATATATGATGATAGAAGCATAGATTATTTGTATTCTCTATCTTGAGTCTGTATTTTTAGGGAAGGCTCCACCTAAAAGAGTCTGCAACTGAGTGTGTAGACCGCCTGCATCTGGGTGCGCAGGTCGAAGATGTATATGTATTGAAGTTATGTATTAATAAAGAATATGTCTAGAAGAAAATTGTGTATCTTTCTATGTTCAGCCTTTGTTTTTGTTATTATCATTATGCATGCTTTTTACTAAATTGCATAAAGAATACATGTTATACTATTTTCTATTATTTGATGTGATAAGGTTAATTCTGTAAGGTTAATCATCAACACGAAGTTATTCATGTATCTGAAGTTGTAGGAAGGTATAAATAATAAGTAAATACATATATGCAACAACGTGCATATCCCTCTGGTTGTGGAAACCTAGTTCTCTTGCCTCCCATGACTACTTCGGGTGAGACTATGACTTGCTTGTAGGTCATTGCCGAAAGGGTCAGTGGTTGAGGGTTTGGTTGGTGTGCAACATACTCTGAACCTAGGTCAAGCTCTCTTAAGCCAACAAATGGTTTTATCACTGGTACTGGGATCTACTTAAGGGATATGTTTTGGCGCCCGCCAAAGAAATAAATCCAGGATTGGGTTGAATAGAAAGAAAGAGAATTTGTGGAAAAAGAGATCAAAAACCCTCGATTATCAACTGAAGACTAGTTGCAGAAGTATATCTTGAAAGATCAATACAAAATCTTCTTTGGTTCATTCCACATTAAATTCTATGAGTGGGTATCCAAGTTGAACAGGCATAATACTTGTTTCAAGAATGATGAACCTAAGGAGTGGAATGTTGAACTGATACGATGACTCAAGAATGTCAGTGATAGTATCTCTAGGGATATTGATTTCTAGATTGATTGAGTTTTGGGAGGATTTATCGTAGAGTTCATGATAGACACATCATGTCTTATAGTGAAGCTGAATGAAGGTTTTTCAAAGGACGACAAGGTAAGTTCTTAAAATATTTTAATCTATAGATTAAGATGTTATTGTCCGAAAAACGGATTTTGTGAATGCAGTCAGATTAATGTCTAGGTGAAGAGGAAATAAGCTTGAACCACGATCTATACAAAGTGGAAAATGATACAGAACATATCTGAAGAATATTATTGAAGCTGACTATAACTCGTTGTTATGAGGATCTGAGAGTGAAGAAGAATGAAGTAACCCTACAACCCCACAACAATGCCCCTCTCATCCTGAAGGCAGGTCAAACTTAGGAGTTGAGAATAATCAAGGTTTCATTGAGATTCCCCATTCATCTACCCACTTACACCTCATCCCCCTCCCTATAATTCCCCTACACCTCACCCCCTCCCCCTCCACCTATCCCCCCGAGAAGAAACAAGGTCGACGACATTAAGCTGTCTATTTTCATAGGACTACGATCAAAGGATCCTGATCAATTTTGCTTTGCAGCTGATGCAGTATAGATAATGAAACAAATCACTAATGATGGTTCACAAAAGGTGTAACTCGTTACGTCATTGTGAGAAAGAACACTAACTTGGTATATGGAATACTCTGTGACTAACTCGACTACATCATTGGATGAAATTAAGGAAGAATCAGTATCAAAATTCAACAAGAAAAATTCAGAATCTTAGTGTATCAAAGAGTTGAAAGAAATCAAACATGCAGCAACCGAATTTGTGTGGCAGTTGGATCAATAGTTCAACCTGTTGATAGGTCAAGTAAGATTTGATATACCCCCACAAAAACATAAAGAATGGTTCATAATTGTGCTACTACAACATATTAGGTTACGATTGACACAACATAATATTGTGATTTAAGTTGAAGCATTGGAGATTGTGATGAAGCTAGAAGCTTTCCTGATTGGGGATACTCATGCATGAGTACAACATATACATAGTCATCTAGTCGATCTAGCCTTGGAATTGTAGGACCTAAAGAAAGGTAAAGAGACCAGATCAGAAATATTGTGTAGAAAATGCAAAGCAAAGGGTCATTATAAGGATCAATGCCCCATGTTTAGGGCTTATATTGCAAGTGGAGCACCTAATCTAGTAAACCCAGGTCTGTGGTGTGATATTTATGGAACGAAAGGCCAATATCACTCTAGATACTGCTACCTCATACATAAGTATGTACAGACCCTAAAGCAGTTATTTTGTAACTTCTCTAGATCAGTATGCCATGATGAGAAGAATTTCTAAAGTGATGACTTAATGATGGGCGCACTGCTGACAGTTATAGACTGCATGTTGATGGAAATACACACGAGGAGAAAGGCTAACATGCTAGTCGAGGAGGATTTTAGTGATGAGTATGAGTAAGAGGAGGAGGAACTGGTCAAGGACATGGCCAGGTTATCTATTACAACTGTGGACATGTTAGACACATTACAAGAGACTATAAGAACCCTATGGCAACCTACAATTACTATAAGTATTTTGATCATGTGATAGAAGAATTCCCCATCCTTATTGAGAAGATGTAGGAGAAAAGAAACCAGAAACCTACAAAAATTTCCAAATGATGATAGTTGAGCCAAGAAAATATCAAATCTGCATTGACATTGTAACAAGAAGTGGAGTTGCGACTGGAAATGAAAAAACTAATGGGAAAAAAGAAATTGAACCTATATCATTAGGAAAACCTACTGAAAAAGATCCAGCATTTGATATCCTCAAGGGAAGGAAAGATTTCATGGAGGTGAGGTGAAGATTTTTGGATGATGGAGCCTCGACCTGTACTATGTAGCCGACTGAAAAAGATAACTACAAGATAGTATTGGTTGCGGCATAAGATGTGAATCCAAATATTTTGAAGGCTCTTCTATAGGCTTGCATGAAGTTATTAAGAAATCGGAAGGCCATAGAGGGACTGCAGGAATTGACAGATTATTGTGCTCATAAATAGGTATCATAGAGTGAGATGCGCGTGGCGAATAATATGCATAGACAGAAGAAGCCGAATGGAAAGGAAATTAGGCTTATAGCGCATATTGGGGAATACAACATGGATCAGGTCATATTGGATCTACGATTTGATGCCAATATCTTGCTGAAGAAAACTTAGGAATTGATGGGTAAGCCAAAGTTACCATGTTCAACTATCCAGCTAAAGATGGAAAATCAATAGATTGTCACGAATCATAGTAGACATTGATGAAGTGTGCACTACCACTGACTTCAAAGTGAGTGAGATTGTGGGTGACAGTGATTCCTACCTCGCATTGATTGCATTGGATTAGGAATTTTATAACATGGCTATAATTCACTTGAAGGAAAGGAAAATTATATTTGAAAGATATAATATGAGAGCTATTGTGCCATTAAATCCATTGAAGGGAGCGAGATATATTGGACCTGTCAGAAAAGAATACAGTGTAGATGACATCGAAATAATTTATCAGATAGAAGAAAAAGAAGAAGAATGGATAAACCCTATTGTAGATGGAAAACTGACTTGGGAGTAAGGTAGTTCCTCCACTTCATATTTTCATAAAATGAATTGGAAAATAGGTAGAACAAGTTAATCAAAATGTCTACAAGGTGATGTGTAATGACCAATAAAGTAGTGCACCGTATGATAGCTGAGGTACGTGACTTACCATTATATGATGGTTTGGGTGATGTAAATACTTTCTTTCGACATTATGAAAGATAGGTACCAAAATGTTAGAGACTGTTAGCTCTGGATCAAGCATTAAGGGCTACTCCTGCTAGATTGTGTGGTGCTCATAAGAAGAATATAGGAGATTGGAAAAAATGTAGAAGGTTGATGTGGGTAAGATTTGGACAAGTAGAAAAAAAGCTCGTAGACAAGTATGATGGCCAAAATGATCCTAGAGACCACATAAAACTCTGTATGGCAGATTTGGGAGAAATTTCAGAAGTAGAATGGGTGCATGGCTTTGTCCATACCTTGGAAACAATTCTTCAAAATTGGTATCCAGAAACCGAGCTTCGATATGGTACTACTAGGTGGGCAGAGATGGTTGATGGATTCGTAATAAAACTCAGATTTGAAAATGAATTTCCACATATATATGCAACTTTGAATATAGTTAAGAAGAAGATTTTTGTAAATGAAGTTCCAGTTATTAAACAACCTGATTGGGATGTGTAGATAAATAATGTAATAGAATGTTATAATCTCACTATGGAAAAGGATGAATATCCTCGCAACATTGGCATTAAGGAGTTAGAAGGTCATCACAAAGTAAATGGACCTAAGATAGAGATGCCTCATATAATGAAGCCATTGAAGATGAGGAAGGTGAATATAGGATTAGAGGTTCAAACAAAGTACACAACAATAGGATATTACTAGGATGAAGACCAAGACACACATTTCTTGAACAAGACTATTGAAGCACTAACTGAGGAATTCCATGTTTATCACTAGAAGTGTAATTATTATCATCCTTAGGCAAATGGAACAATCGAAGCCTTCAATAAGAATCTGGAGAATGGATTGAAAAAGGTATGCAATGTGAACAAAGATGATTGAGATTCGAGAATTCCAACGGTGTTGTGGGCATATAGAACAACATGAAAGGATTTGATAGGGAAGACATCGTTTAGGTTAGTATATGTACAAGAGGCAGTTATTCCTATGGAATACATTGTTCCAAGCCTGAGAATTGCAGTTGTCACAAATATGACATACCTTGATATTATGAAGGAAATAATGTGATAGATACTAGCTCCAGAAGAAGACAAGCTCGTACAAGGGTTCCATTAGAAAGTATAGAAAGCAAGGGAGAAATCCTGGCATGAAAGTCACATCAAGAATAAGACATTCAAAGAAGGAAATATTGTATTATTATATGACAGCAAATTCATGAAGTTCCGAGGAAAATTTAAAACACATTGGTCAGGACCATATATTATCAAGCACACCATTGATGGTAGTGTAGTTCAGCTCGCAAAGTTGAATAGCTAGTTGATTCCAGGATGAGTGAGTGGTAGTAGATTGAAGGTATATAGGGACGACATTATCCTTGGAACTTCACACTATAAATTGAAAGGAAGGAAGTCTTAGTGCCACCTACAATTGGAAGTGGGCACGAGACTATAAAATACTCTACAGAACGGGACTTCATCAAAGGAAAATTATTGTGCGATATTCAAGAATATGGTGAAGCCTGAAGGAATTTTTATAAGCGAAAGGTGACTGCACCACGAGGAAGGATTCCTCAAAGCTGATCGGAAATATGACCATTGAAAGGGAAAATCTACCATTAAAAGGGTAATTCTTGTTAATTGACCTGAGAAAAGAGCATTTATGAAGAACAACTAGGTGTATCTAGTTCCATACCTACATTAAATGAGAAAATATTGAAGTAATCATGAGGCTAGAATTCAAATTTGTTATAAAAACCACATCCCGCACCACATTTGGCACATTGTTATCTGGAGAAGTTGAGAAAATGCATAGAATAAAGCTATTGTATTTCTGAGAGGAGTTTTGAAGAACTTGTTGGAATATTTGAAAAGAAAGGATTAGCAGGTATTATGGAGGAATAAGGAGTGAAGCTACCCATGTCCCAAAGACGCCAGAGGTTGCCAAGAAAATAGGTACCCACATAACATAACCATAGAAGAAGGAGTAGAAGAAAACAACATAGATCTCTAGGGCTGAATTCATAACATCCCGAACAAAAAAAACATAGACAAAAGTATGCATGAAGAACAAATAATATAAGGGGAAGAATCTAATGCAAAAAGGAAAGAAGATGATACAATAGAATGTGCCTCAGTAAATCAATGATAGTGAATAGGAGGCCAAGTTTCAACACATCCAGATAGAGGATTGATAGATTCCCGCTATGCTCCCACCATACACGCCACCAAGGAAACTAAATTCCAAAGTGGTTAAGGAGCCCAAGGAAGGAAAGTTGGATGTGTTCACTCTGCTATTGCCAGAGGAAGTGCCATTTGAGGGAGGGAAGGATCCCCCAGCTAAATATGGAAGACTGAGACTTCAACGATTGAAGTAAAAACCATCAATTTGAACCAACTTGGTATTTGAAGTAGGTTAAGTACCGAGACAGTGGAATCATGAGGCTTGAACTGTTCCACTGGGTTGTAGGGTTAGAGAGAGCGGGCCTCTTGAACATGTTGAATGTTCCACACTTCGGTCAAAGCACAACCAGTACAATCTATGTGTGGAAACTCCTCACACTAGTAAAAGATTGATGCATTTGGCTAGGGATATGGATCCCGATTGATGAGATGTTAATAAAAAAAATCACAACGACGCCTCATCAGGGGAAAAAATTAAGAGAAGGATATGGTGCAAATGATGAAGGATAATTTCAGGTTTGTGAAGAAGTCACGAGGATATGACATCAATGCCATTGATGACCAAGGAGTGCATTATTCTGCACACATCTTAGGAGGAAAGATAATGAGGAAGTGGAGGGCCAATGAGAAGCCTGCAATGGTAGTATATTTGGCTGCGTAGTGTAGCACAAGAGTCTAGTTTAACTAGGTTGCCTATATGTAGAAGGAATTTCTAATAGAGTACAGCAAATCACAAGAATAAGGGAAGCCATTTCACTATGCTTGGTTGTTAATACACATCACTCAATTGTGTGAAAAGAACAAAAAGCCTTGCAGTTTCCATCTGTCGAGGTGGATGTTTATGAGGCAGCGAGGTATGCCTCCCTCTGGTTTACTAAGCAGATGAAAAACAAAAAAGAAAATAGGAATTTATTTGTGGTGATGGAAATGGCTCTACACATGGTGGTGAATCAAGATTGAAGGTTGTCACCTAGTTTGTGCAAGCAGTATTGTCACATTACATATTTCAAAGAAAAGTTCCACAGAGCTTATGTGAAGGTGATGAAGGACCCAACTGAGACATGGCACCCATTTCCATACTTAGTGACTACAAAGGATTTTCATGTTGTAATATAATAGTGGTTGGAAGAATTGATGGCTGGAATCAGTGGATCAGTCAGAATAGAGAAGGGTACCCTACATGATGCAGGTACAAGTAGAAAGGATGCAAAGGTGGAAACAGAGGAAACTGAGCAAGAGCATGAGGAACCCCTTAGTGATGTAGGAGTATTAGAGGAATCACCTTTCATTTTTAGAAGGAGAGACTCGACTATGATAGGCAAGAGGAAAAATTAAAAGGCGGTTAAGCCCAAGGGTGTAGAATATCTTATCGTCGCTGATGGGGAGATCAATGAGATTGGAGAGAGGGTCTAGGAGATCACAATAGAGACCTAGGACAAAATTGATGAGTGATATATAATTATCTTGACTGAAGTATAGGAAGGCATCGTGGAGCTGAAGGCATTGCTGCAAGTGGAAAAACAATCAGAACAAAGAACTTAGTCATCAGAGGGAGAGAAAAGGATATAAACACAATTTAGGGTTAGAATTGTGCAGGTGCCAGCTAGGGTAGTTCAATGGTATTCACCAGAGGACAAAGAGCAAGCTAAAATATGGAATAATGTCAACATAAATGTTGTTGTGTTGTCTATTCAGATGTTGAACAAAATCCATCAAAGTTTAATAACTGAGCTAAAGGAGCGGGAGTAACGAAGCTCGAGAATGAAAATGCAGATGAAAGACAAGAAAGTTGCACTAAAGAAGCAACTGGAGGGGGTGGCTAAGCATAGAAATGATGAAATTCAGTGACTATAAGAGCAGTTGGAAAAAGCCATCCAAGAGAGTTGTAGCACATCCTCGAATATGAAGATAGGTGGTGAGGAACCACCGGTTGAAAAGGTTTCAAAGCTTGCCCTTGTGATCAAGGAATTGACGAATACATTGGTGAATCTCAAATTTGATTATGAAGTGCAGATATTAGAGCTGCAAATAAGGTTGTAGCTAGCCACACCACTAGATGTACGGGATCAGAGACAGAAGTATTTAAAGGCAGCATTGAAAGGCATGTCTGACATAGTGGTAGAATGAAGTAAGCTATTAGATGTCACGATGCAAATTTGGACCTCATTCCAGGAGGATCCAGACATCCAAAAAATCAAGGAAGAATTATAGGTGAAGCAGAAGCAACCAATGAGATATTGGCCGATGTAAATACCTTAGAGACTCGCCAACATTATTGAAGGGATGAATCTCCAAAAGTAGATAGATGAGCTTCAGAGGAAGGAGGAAATACTACAAGAAAGGACTTAGCGATGTCAGCATAAGGTGCTCAAATTGTCTCACGCAGTGGATGACAGGCTCAAATAACTAAAGAAAAGGGAGTTAGAGATACTGTAGAAGGCTACTAGCCCAACCATAGAGGCATTACTGGAGGAAACACGCAAGAATGAGAAACAAATGGGAGAAACAATCCAAGAGTATAATGCAGTATACAATAGAATTGCAGTGAAGATCAAGGGAACCAAAGCTGAGTGAGTTGGGACGGGTCAAGAGTGAGTGTTGGCGGCATGTTCGAAGCAACCCAACTTGGTCCAAGTTTTGGGTCAAATACTCCACATTTTGAGGAGTGGAGCATGCGGAGTTGATGAAGTTATATTCATTGCGCAGTTTTTTCGGGGCTTTATTATCGATCAAATCCTCTTATTTTGTAACAGATTCCAGGTATTAGTCATGGTTTTGGTGAATCCATGGTATATGGACCATGGTTTTTGTAATGATGTAATGTATATAAGGAGATGTAATACTTTATAATAGATATATGATTATAAAAGCACAAATTGTTCGTATTCTCTGTCTTGAGTTAGTATTTTTGGAGAAGGCTCTGCAACTGAATGTGTGGAGGCCTAGAAGAGTCTGCAGTTAAGTGCACAAACCACCTATAGCTGGGTGCGTAGGTCAAAAAAGTATATGTATTGAAGATCTATATTAATAAATAAGAAGTTTGGTGAAATATTGTGTATATTTCTATGTTCAGTCTTTCTTGTTTTTATTATCGTTATCCATTCTTTTTACTGAATTGCGCAAAGAATACATGTTATAGTGTTTTCTGTTATTTGATGCGATAAGGGTAATTCTATAAGGTTAATCATTAGTGTGAAGTTATTCATGTATGCGGAATGTAGGAAGGCAGAAAACATAAGTCAATACATGGACGCAAAAATGCACATATATCTCTGGTTGTAGAAACCTAGTTCTGGAGCCTCCCATATCTACTTCGGGTGAGACTGCAACCTACTTGTAGGTTTTTGCCAAAAGGGTCAGTGGTTTAGGGTTTTGTTGGTGTGCAGTGCACTTTGAACTTGCGTCAAGCCCCCTTAAACAAATAGGTGTCCTACCGCATGACTCTTCAGAGTTATTGCTCAGAAGATCGTTAGGAAATATGATAGATGTGATCCTTACCATTTAAATAACAAGTACTATATCACCCATTGATTACATCATGCGATGGTTGTGATCCTTACATGGTAGTTTGTATCTCGCTTCTTTATAAATGAGATGACTTGGGGTGAGAGTGTCTAATAAGATCTTCCCCATTGTCATAGACATGAGTTGAGAGTGTCCAATAGGACCTTCCTCATTGACAAAGAGGGTGGTAGCTTTAACTCCCCGATGATTCTTCTTCTTTAGGTTGGAGCATGCTTCAACAAATAGAGTTGAGTAGAGATGGGGCATGATATGACGACATGATACTTATTGTGATTACATGATGTAATTGGAATTTATACCTAGCTAAGAGAGAGTGTTGATTTGGAATATCAGTGACCAATTCCAACCACAGGACTATATCCCTCTTTTTGAGAGGACCAATTTTGACTATTGAAGCGCTCAAGTTGGACAACAAAAAATATATTTTTGAAGAGAAGCCGACATGTTCAAAAGGACAGGTCCAAGAACTTTGACACCCTTGGAAGCCTACAAAAGAAAGTGACCTTAAGCTCATTTGGAAATTGCCAAGCATATTCTTCTTCTTTTCTTCATTGATTGGTTCACATAGGTCTGAGGTTGCGTCAAGGAAACTGGTTCATACAGGTCCGAGATTGTAGTGTCAAAAGGTCGCACGTGTGTTATGGTTTTTCAGCTATAACCATAGGGAGACTGACTCATCTGTGCAATTGGAAGTTCTCAATCGTACACACACCTATTCGTTTGTGCGGTTGGCCTCTAGGGTTATAAATTGACATTTTACCATAGTTGACCGCAGTTTCTCGCAAACAAGAAAAGTTGTCTATGATATGGATTGATGTTGAGAACATATTTCTGAATGTTGTTGGGTTAATTTTTTCGGATGATTTTGTATTGACTTGTTGTACTCTCTATTGAACATTTTATGACAATCTAATATAAGAAGAATTATAAAAGGTTTTCCCCATAGTGGGTTTTTGACGTGGTCATTGACCAAAAATATAGTGTCTCTTGTTGACTTGTCCATTGCCTCCTTTTTCATTGCATTTACTATTCTATCTTCAATTATTGTTGGTGATTGGAAACATTAACTATTGATGAAAGATTACTAATTGAAGAATTGAATTGGGTGAAAGTAATTGAAACAACATACAACACTCTGAAATTTAAGAATATCTCATTGAGTATATGGCTCAAGGAGTGATCCCCTTTTATCTGATAGTGGCATCTCTTGCTAAATCATAAGTTTCTGGTATATCTCTCTTGCAAGGTGTTGGATATACTTGGATATACTCTCGGTGTTATAGTAATAGCAACAAGATCCCGAGCCTCACGCAAGGAGTTTTCTGATTCACCATAGCTAAAAAACGATAGGTTACAGAGGTATACATACTTTACCCTTATTTTAGTGGAGTTTTTGTTCTTACTATGTAATAAATTTCCAGCAATTAAATTTACTCTTGATGTTATAGTATCAGTAACTAGGTTTGTGATTTTAGGCCTTGTCCATATTATTACTTGAACTAATTACTTATTCTCTATGGCAATAATGGCATGATCTTGGTACTCAATTACTTTAACTAATTATTAATTTATCATAATAAATAAATAAATAAATAAAAGTTGACAAAAATGACATAGTTTACCCATCTAATTTGGGTTTGTAGCCTTCTATATTAAAAAAAAAAACCAAAACATGTTTATAGCTATACAACCTTTTCTTTAATATTTCTATCAATAGAATAGAGGCAGGCATACATCTCGTCCATGTACCCTTGATGAAATTATATGTACGCTTGATTAAAGTATATGCATGTATTCTTAACTCTCTAGGTAGATTTTGCTTTAAATATATTCTTCATACTTGGTTTTGATTTTACATATTCTAAACCATCATTAGATCATTTTAAAAATATGTTATTATTATTTTGATTTTTTTAAATAGGAGGAACTAGTTTTAAAAAAAATAATATGGAGCCCTCTTTTTTATACATTATACATATCAGTCTAGCGGACATCCATTATATACATTATACATACATTATACATATCAGTTTAACTGACATCCATCACATCTAAGCCCTCCATCATATACATTATACATATCAATCTAGCTAACATTCATCATAGCTAAACCATTACATGCGGAATACATTCGCAATGGAACAGAGCAGCAACACCATGGGAGATCGAACGGGCGACCGCTGTACCATGCACTTGCGTGCAAACTATTATATTATTTTGATATAGTAAGGGTGAATGAATTTTTAACAACGAAATGATATGTTACTATATTTTTATTTAAAATCTAATGAAGACGGGAGATTGATGCGAAAACCACTATGTCGATCTACGTGCATTTGCAGGTTAAGAATGAATTGACGTAGAGGCCTAGGAATTTGAAGCAAACGAGCTGTCATAAGTTATTGCTGAGGAACTATTGCCCTGATACAAACTGTAATCTCGTAAATATTGGATTTTGTTGCAATGAAAAATAAATTTTGCAACGTGAGCAGGTGAGATTGTTGGACTACCCCACTATAAAGCAAAATAAATTAATGAGGACATCAACTTTATGGTCAAACAAATAGAGTTGAAATTATTACAAAATTATTACAAGCTTTCCGGGCACTAAATTATTAAAAAGTGATCACTCTTAACACAATGATACAGAAAATGGTGCGTTTAATAATTTAGGGTTCGTTACTTCAATTCGTATGCGGTAAGCTCTCCGCGTAATGAGCTGGACGAAGTTAAGCAGTGGGGTCAATTTTCCTTTCCTGAGTTTAACACGCCAATTCGTGTTTCCCAACATAGATTGAGATTGTTAGACAATTTAAATACCTTGGAACTGACATCGGAATAATGCAACAGCTGTCATAAAATCTGATACCATTGTGGTTATATATACAGTACTCGGCGGATATTTTCGAGGAAACCGCGTGATTATTTATATACAGTAAACGCATGCGTGTAGGGAAACTCATATTTTAAACGCATGCGTTCAGGAAACTTCACCAGCGAGTTACGTGACGCTATTAAACTTCACCAGCGAGTATACACACAACTATTAAATAAACATCACTTTCGGTTTATATATCAATCTGACTCCCATCTGCCTCTATGCAGACTAAGAGAGCCGACAATATGAACTCCGCTTCCATTCAGTCGCAGCAAAGGGAGAGTACAAGGTGGGTTTCATTCGGCTTCTATGAGCCCCAGAAGGGCTGCAACATTCAAGATGCAGTCAACCATATGGCGAGAGTGGCCGCTGTGCTGGAGCTGAAAAATAATATCGAAGTCGCCATTCTCAAAAGCATAGAGCATTCATGGGTATGAATGGATTCTACCTCAATTTTGTTTCATTTCGAAGGAAAATTGTAGGGTTTAATATAGGTAATTTAGGAATAGATTTTATTTTAATTTTGCTTTATTTTTATGAAAAAATTTAGGGTTTATCATTGGTAACCTATGAATCGATTCTACCTCATCTTTGTTTCATTTCTACTTATCTTTGTTTCGTTTCTAAAAAAATAAGATTAATATTGATAAATGTGCTAATTTTCTATATATTTTTCTAAAAAGATTGGTCAGGCATTGGCTTATATCATAATCATCTTTGTAGGTCGCAGTGTTTGCAGTTTGGGCTGGAGAATCTGATACAGACAATCATCGGCATGGACCATCTTTAAATCTACCAGAGGTATATTAAAGAGTTGTAATTAGTCTCTTATTTTTTAATGCTGAATACGACCTATTAATTTTAGTGAATATTAGTCATCATTATGGGAAAATTAATTTTCTGGCCGATTTCGTTCGTTTTTGGGATCAGGCAGCGGCGTTCACAAAGGGGATGACTTGCGCGGTGAGAATAGTGGAGTCGGGTTGGTTCCGCCAAAGTTCCCAAGAGATCAGCAAAGGCGTTCCCTTTGCGCAGTTATCGTTGGGCGACATTGTTAGCCTCCGGAGAATATATACGTCGAGTTGGAAGATACAGGAGGTGCTTTCTTACTGCTGCCTGGCGATTCTCAAGTCATACTTCTCGAGACTTCAAGGCATATTGTCGTGCTCCTTCTATGATTCCTTAGATGGGACGCAAATAATTGGGTTGGGAGTGTGGGATAGCGTCGAATCGGCGTCTGTTCTCGAAAAGCATCCCGAAACCAATCCGGCGCTGCCCTTCTGGAAAGGGCTGGGAGCCAAGAAGCTCAAATACCAAGTTTGCCAGGTTGCCTACGTCACCAACCAGAGTCCCGGCTCCGAGAATTACAGGCAAGGTTTTCGAATATAATGACAATTTAACATCAAATCTTTTTGGCCGTCGTTAGGTTGTGGCATATATGACAAATATAACCTCCAACACACAGAAATACAGTTGTGGAGGGACTTCATGGGACAATGCACTGAGCTTGAATATATACACATACATATATGATATGTATATTGCGGCACACCTTTGTTTTGTGGAGGCCATCGCCATGCGAGCGACTTTTTCCCATTAGTTTATCTGATGTAAACATATATATTTATAAATTAATATTATTATGAAAAGTATTTATATGTGGAAATATATGTGTTTCAGTTTTGAAATGTTATAGCTATTATAAACGC
>APFE031216649.1:142084-162182 GCA_000404065.3 Pinus taeda | reverse complement strand
TACTCGGACACCTATTATTTAAATGTTATTATTATTTTTATTTCATTATTTTTTTACGAGCGAATTTTTTTATTTATATAAGTTTTATGTTTTTTTTATCAATTCCTTTGTGACCATAAAGCATAATGAAACCAAGTAAAATAATGGATATATACGTTAAAGAACAAACACATTGAAGCTTATTCATCACTGTGAAACTAGCCAATGATTTAGTAAAACTATGTATAGCAATTATTTTTGTAATTTTAGAGCTTTTGTGAGTCATGTTGAATTATTCAGCAAAAGCTCTCAATTAGCATGCCCAAACCCCTTAATGTGTTTTGAAGTAGAACAATTTCTCTCAACTTTTAATGTGATTTGTTGGATTGAAAAATAAACTTCTAAATAATAGAACAAATTTGAACCCCGTATTACTTTTAAATAGAGCTTTGAGAGGATTGTAATATTTCGAGCAATAATAACATATAAGATATGTGCCTTGAAGAAATTCATGATTATTTTACAAGTAACGATGAATCTCTCTAGTCAGCTTCTTAAGATTTGGAAGGCCCAAACCTAGTCCATTTGATCTTTACATTTCCAACCATTAAATAGACTCATTTTATTAAAAATGCGATGTATCGTGAACATACCAACATTGAACAAACTACATGAAAACTCTCAAAATCATGCAAAAATTTATTATGTAACTTTCACTATTTGTATTGAACAACTAAAAGACCCTTCTATCCAATTAATTTATCCCTATAGGTTTTTTAAATATCACACCTATGGCCCATGGCATGAGCACGTGAGTTTCAACCCTTAGGTTCATGGTGCAGGGTGTGGGATTGCATCATGTGAGGTAAGATAGAGACAAAATTTTTCTAGCATGCCTAATGACCCATGGTCTACTTAGTGAGTGCACAACTTGTGTTTATCATAGAGTTTATAATTTTAAAAATATTAATGACAAAGACATATTTAGTGAGGGAATTATTAAAAATTAACCAGTTGTTGTCACTGCGACAAACACTCTCCAAATTTTTGCATACACTCAAACTTTGGAGCTTGTTGTGGATCTTGTGATCAATCATTCCATAGTCACTTCTTTGTCAGCTGATGTTTTGAACTCCCTTCTCATATCATAAGTGTTGAAGTCACTTGCTCACACATGCTTAGTCCGCAACAAGTTCATGAGTGCATTCTTTTACACGAGCTTGGACAAGCATAGCACGTTGCATCAAAACTATGCCTCTACAATGTCAAATCTATCTCGACAGTCAGTGCATAATGACGATGATAATTTCTCACATTCTAGCTCCGTTTGTACTCCCATATCAGTGAGTTTTGCAAACTGTCACCTTCGCGCACCTTTGTTTTCGTGTGTGTCATTTTCATGTGTTTGGTTGTTTCTTTCACTTTCCTTCACTCTAATTAGTGTTATCTATGCTCTCGCAAGTGTTACTTTCACTGGCATCAACATACCGCAAGAGTCGTTCGCACTTTAGAAATTGGCGTCTTTTTACATGTTAGTCGTTATATCATGTATATAAGCCCGTTCTGGTGGTTTCAAGAGGTCATCTTTGTGTAAATGAATTGTTCTAACCATGTAAGCATTTGTCCCACTCATTTCCAAAGTCTTAAGCATTGTCACACAAGTTTCATCACGGTCGTTGTAAAGTATATCTTAAGTGTCAAACTTGTCATAAAGTTGTCATAAAGTTGTCACACAGAGGGAAATGCATTCTAATGTGTCCTAGATGATCAATGTTGTTGTGTCATTAAGTATTCTATGTGTGTAATCATAGTCGAAGTCTTATCACTATTCATATTAGGCTCATTGATGCCACACTTAGTCATTTTTCTCAAAACTTCCCGACCAAGAAACCTAGCTCTAGTCAACCTTTATGAATTGTGTACTACATAGTATCAAACCTCTAATGTGTAATTTCCTATTGGCACTACACAATGCATAGTTACTCCCTCCCAAGGCTACTGCACTATGAAGTTTTTGTGCTTAAGTCCTAACCTTGACTCCGAGAATTGTGCAATTTTTCTCCCACCCTCGCCTTAATAACACATTGCGCAGTCTTTATCCTTAAGCCCATCCTTCATCTCCTGAAATATGCAACTACGCAATGGCCCAACCTCCTTTACCTCCTAGAGCTACGTACTTGTCCCAAGAAGTACAAAACCTCGGAGATAAGGTCAGTAAGTGTAGAAACTGAGGAGTTTGTCTCCTGATTCCTACCTAAACTATGCACTACGCAGTCTCAAGGCTCTAGCTCACCACTAACTCCTTGAGATCTGGAATTTCACAATCCCTTGGGCTCACCTGTCCTCTACAACTGCGGAATAGGCTGATCTAGTGCCCATCCCCTCAGCCTATCACCCTGAGCTCCATGATTGCACCATTTTCTTCCTTAGTCCAGCTTGAGTTGAATATTGTGCGGTCTCAAGGCTCAAGCTCACCCCTGACTTCCAGAGCTTCTTAGTTGTGTACTTATTGAGACTCTTTCCCAGTCTGTCATATGGTCTTAGCTGCGTTAGTGAATGAATACACACCATCTCAGACTAGGGGTTTATTGGACTAATATCGTCTTATCATGAGTGGATTACAAACGCAGGTACTCTATCATGTTATGGCAAGATGATGAAGAAGGAGATGGATAAGGAGGCATGTTATAGGGCACATATTGAGCTGAAAAAATAAGATGATCATCAGGCGAGAAGATAAAGGAACATGAGACTAAAATAGAAGACCATGATCAAGATCACATGGAAGATTCCTCATCTTCATGTCATAAGGAGGAGGAATCACTTATATAATCCCGTTTTGGTGGTTTCAAGAGTTCACCTTTGTTTAAATGAGTTGTTCTAACCATGTAAGAATCTGTTGCAGTCATTTCCAAAGTCTTAAGCATCGTCACACAAGTGTCATCACAGTCATCCCAAAGTATATCTTAAGTGTCACACTTGTCGTAAAGTTCTCATATTGTTATCACACATTGGGAAATACATTCTCATGTGCCCTAGATGATCTATGTTATTGTGTCATAAAGTATTCTACGTGTGTGATCACATTCGAAGTCTTATCACTTTTCATATCAGGCTCACCGATACCACACTTAGTCATTTTTCTCAAAACTTCCCAATCAAGGAACCTAGCTCGACCCAGCCTCCCTGAAGTGCGTACTATGCAATATCAACCATCTAATGTGAACTTTCCTCTTGGAACTGTGCAATGCGTAGTTCCTGTCTCCCAAGACTTCTGCACTATGTAGTGTTTATGCTTAAGTCGTAACCTTGACTCCCATAATTGCGCAATTTTCCTCCGATTTAGACCTTAACATTACACTACATAGTTTCTAGACTTAAGCCCATCCTTGAGATCCTGAAACCTGCAACTGTGCAATGGCCCAACCTCCTCTGCCTCTTAGAACTACACACTTCTCCCAAGTAGTCCAAAACCCTAAAGGTAAGCTCACTAAGTCCAAAAACTATGCAATTTTTCTCCCGAGTCTTGCCTGAATTGCACACTACACAGTTGCAGGGCTCTAGATCACCACTAACTCCCTGAGATCTGAAAGTGCGCAATCCCTAGGGCTCATTTATCATCTAGAACTGCACAATAGGATGATCTAGTGCACATCCCCTCATCTTATCACCCCGAGCTCCCTGATTACACATTTTTCTTCCTCAGCCTAGCCTAAACTACACATTCCACAGTCTTAAGGCTCAAGCTCACCCCTGACTTCCAGAGCTGTGCAATTCCATAGTTATTGAGCCTCTTTCCTACCCTGGCATATGGTCTTGGCTCATTCAGTGGATGAATATGCACCATCTTATATTATGGTTTTATCGAACTAATATCATGTTTCCATGAGTGGATTACGGACACATGTTCTCTATCATGCTATGGCAAGATGATGAAGAAGGATATGGATAAGGAGGACATGCTGGAAGACACGTATGGAGCTAAATAAATAATATGATCATCACATGAGAAGACAAAGGAACATCAGACTAAAATAGAAGATCAAGATCAATATCACATGGAAGATTCCTCATCTTCAAGTCATAAGGAGGAGGAAGAAGAAGAACATGAACCATATTTTTAAGAAGATACAAAGAAAGAAGCAACAAGAAGGACAACTCGGCACTATCACATCATCATGCAGTCCATGTCATCAACATTATGTCATGTCCTATCAGAAGTCATCATATGCCACATCATTATTGTGGATTGTGTAATTACCTATTCAAAATGCATTGTAAAGTGGAAGTCTAAAAGACACATTCAGAATATGAAGTCATATAAAGTCGAAAAGACATAGGAAGTCAAACAATGACGAGGGTAGTGAAAGAGTCACAAGAAGGTGAAGCGTCACCTCTTGGTTATATATACACCCTCATTGTATGAGCAAGGGAATTTTCACCTTGCCTCCTCTCGTAAGGTATTAGAGAGACACATCAGTTCTTTTGAGGATCAAGCAGTGGCTCCAATGCTCCACTGTTGGATGTAGTGATGTTCATTGTATACATGTGTCTTGGAACTTTTACTTAATATAAGAAGCCTTATGGCCAGCACATTCTTCATCCATGGATTATGGATATTTGCAAGACTATTTTGTGAATGTTTGTAATTCATGTTTTCTTTCATTTGAGCTAAATTACTTGAACTATTTCAGTTATATTGGTAGTTATCATATTGAGAATGTCCTGTAATTTCTATTATCATTGTTGTGTCCTTGTGGACTATTCCGTTGGACATTGGAAAAATCTTCCTTGTTACATTTATTGCAATGATCGTCACAACTTTGTGGACTATTTTTCTTGATGTTGTACATATCCTTCTTGATTCATATGTGTCTCTACTAGGTTGGTACTACTACCTCTATCTTAGTGGCTTACTTCTTGACCCCTCTGTAATGAAAGAACTTTGACACATATACAATCGAACATTCACTAGGTACACCCGCTTTCTTTTCGAATGCACATTTTCACTTCTCTCTTTTGTTAACAGCTAGAGCCAAGGCATATGTTTAAGAATACATGGCAAATGGGCCAATATTCTTAATGGGGCACCTACTCCAAATGGTGTGAGGTCTAATTCGGACTTGACATTGGGGAGGCCCCTTGCTTGATGAATTTACAACACTTTCAACAACTGGCACTAGAAGGAGGCTTAGATGAAAAGCTAATCCCTTTCAATCTGTTTTGAATCTTTGATCATAAATGGCTCATCCTCAAATCATTCTCCTCGGTGTTTTTCTGACCTTTCCTTTGGTGAAATTTCAATCCCCGATGAATCTCTTCATGACTTGTCTCCATTCAAGCTTGATGGTGAGGGTGATACTTCCATTACCGAGCATGCATCTATTTTTCTTAAGTTATGTCAATAATATGAAATTGATTGTGAAGATGTGGCTTGTATTGTCTTTTGCCTTGCCGTTTAAGGTCAACTTAGCAAATGGTGTCACACTTTACCACCTGCTTCCATTCATTCTCTTAATCATCTCGTCGAGGAGATTCATTTAGCATTTGATAGGTATGATTTCTAAGATGTTTGTAAAAGAATCAATAAATTAAGAATGAATTCCAATGAATCAGTTTAATATTTTTCTGATTGATTCCTTCACCTTTGTTATGAATTTCCTGAAGAATATTGCATCAAGATTTCTTAAAAATAAGAGTTTGAGCGCTTGGTTCTTATCTCTTTACACAGTGAACCTGAATCCCTTGATTTTTCTACTTCCCTAACTCTTGTGAATCATGAGATGACTCTAATTTTAGAGGAAGACTTTACTTCTCCTTTTTTTCATTGTCCTCCTTTTCTAGTTTCAATGAGGGTGCCTCTATGTGATGGTAATAAAGTTGGAAAATATACCAATCAGATTTCTAATCCATCTTCTCATTCTTCTTCCATTTCTTCTACTCAGACTCAATGGAGGAAAACCCAGAATGGATCATGAAGCCCATGGTGAAGATTAACTTCCCCATTCCACAACATGATAATTCCAACCTCCAATATTATCTCGATTTTTTTTATCCTCTATCATTTACATGCCATGATGCTTTGTGTTGTGATCCTCCCAATCAGTCTGCTCCACTAGCTATTTTTTTACACTTTATCAATTTTCAAGTTACTGGTTCAAATTGCAATCAGGTACAAGGAACTAACATTACACAAACATAGAATCAAGAAGGTGAATTTTCTTTCAATATTTCTTCTATTTTCGAAAATCATCCATGTGAAGATGATGCGCTTCCATTCTTGGATTATTTTCATTCTGATAATCTCGGTAATGAATCAAATGTAATCAATTATTTAGATTAATCCATAGCATTGGGACACAATCATTCTAACAGTGATAATTTTGTTGTTGTAAGCGATGATGAATGCCCAAGTGCCGCATTTGATCTTTCGATTTCCCACGAAGAATTTATTTTAGATCTAGAATCTATTTTGGTCAAAGAAGATGCACTTATCGAAAATTATTCTTCATCTCACTATCCCTTGTGTTATACCATTTGCAATGCATCTACTTGCGATGGAGATACTCCATTCTCTTCAATTTATGCATCCTATGAGTTAACTTCTCAATTGACATAAAGTGGTGAGATTCTCAATTACGAAAATGAAAACAATCAAATCATTGAGTAATATTTTCATCCCTCGTAATCTCTTCTCTTGTATGAAGACAAATATCCAAACTAGCTTACTAATGAAAATTTCTCGATTCATGTATCTTTAGATTTACGATCAGATGAATCTTTCAACTTGTGTAATCTAGTTATTGAAGTTTAAAAATATGATCAAACTAGTGACAGATATGGTTGCTACCCAATAAATAGTGATCTCATCAAAATCAATGGAAGAAACTATCCTCACACAACGCATGTGTTGGGCATGGAATCCCCCCACAACACGTTTTGGGGCTCAAAGCCCATGTTTTGGTCAAATGTATTGAATGACTCCGTGAATTGCAGGCGTGGATCATGAATTATAGGTTAAGTTATAGGGTTGTTCGCCCTAAAGTATTTTAATGTAATGTAAAGTTAGGTCGGCCTACCCATGGTCCGCAAAGCATGGGATTGTATAAATAAAGTTAGGATCTAAGTTGTAAAGATAGTGAAGGACAAAGAAAAATACACATGGTTCGAGCATAGAGGAAGAGTATAAGTGTATTGGGTTGTAGTAGTAGGAAGAGGCTTTGCAGCTGAGTGCGCAGGGTGGTGTCGAGTCTATAATCTTGAGCGAAGTACAATAAAGAGAAGTTGATTCCTATTTTTGTGTATCTACTTGTGCATTGCCTTCTTTACATTTATATGTTTTATTTATTACACGCACTGATATGATTGCTAGATATACTGTAATAATCACTAGTCTTACACAATAAGTTAAGTAATCGGGTAATAACAGATTAAATAGCAAGTAACTTGGGTATAATTTAGGTTGCGCGGAAGCAGCATCATAGGTTGCAAAGGAATAACAAGTACGCAGAGCGACATGTGCGTATGGTCAAACCGCAGACCCCAAGAAGCTCATCAGACATCCCCAGGGTATGGAAACCTAGTTCTAGAACCCTCCCATACTACTTTGGGTGAGAGCTCATTCCCTGCTCTGTGGACTATTTCCAAAAGGGACAGTAGTATCGGGATTTTCTTGGCTAAACCACTTGTGAACCTGGGTCAGGCCCATATAAGCCAACAAATGGTTCCGTTGTCAGGACCGAGATCTGCATAAGGGATGTCTAATGTCATGCCACTCGAATCCAACAAAGAAAGAAATTGAAGAGTGGTTGGACAAGAAGATTCACTAGTCCGTGGCACAGGAAAACAAAGATATGCGAGTATCTAAGGAACAGTGGTTGGAGCGCTACTTGTATACAAAAATCCATGAAATTTTCTTTGCATCCTTTCCTTCTGAGTTGTATGAGTGGATCACAAAGTTAGCAGACAACCAGGGAAGGTGTAGGCTCGATAAACCAATAGTGTGGACTCTGGAATTAGTGCGCAGACTAGAAGCGTCAAGAGATAAGATCGCATGAGTTGTGGACCATTGGCTCGACCGAATAATAGGAGGATTTATCACTAAGTTCGTGGTGGATACGACCATTAGCTACAGTGAGTTGGAGCGATGTTTCTTGAAGGGGCCACGAGGTAAATATATTAAATCTTTGAACACTTGGATTAAGATTCTATTGTGTGAAAAGTGGATTATGTGAATAAATTAATGTTTGGGACTATGTGAAGTGGGAAGATCTACATAAGCCAAAGTAGTGAAGAGTTGGAAACCACTCCCTTAATTTCACCCTCGTGGGAAAGTGACGAAGAGCTCACGAAAGTTTCTTCGAGAAGCATGATTAGTCTAATAAGGCAGTGTATTCTATGTTTACCACCTCCACCCACACTGCCACCTATCTCGCCCTCCTCACCTCCATCTCTACCCACCCCACCTCCGCCGCCACCACAGTTGAGTATGGCGAGTGTGATCAAACTACCGGTATTCAGATGAGTGGTGAATAAAGATCTGGACCAATTCTAGTTTGTGGTAAGACTAGTATGGGAAGCACAAGGCATCATGGATGACAATATTAAAAAGGCTATGCTAGTGAGCACCCTGCAGGATCACGCATTAACATGGTATATCAAGCATTCTAATGACCACCCAAACACATGAATTGCAGAAATCCAGGCTGTGATGAATAGGGAATTTAGCAAGCCAAAGTCAGAAACACAATCAATCACCGGGTTTAAGGAATTCTCCCGGGTGAGACCCCGTGGGATCTGGACCAAAGGCTGAAGAGTACGATTCACGAAGCCAATATGACTTTGACAGATGGACAACACCATGCATGTTTTGTAGCATCACTTATGCCACACTTAAGGATGGCACTGTCAGAAAAAAAACTTTCCACCTAGGCCAAAGCTTTGGAGATGACAATGAGATTACATGAGACCCCTATACAAGACCCTGGGTTGGAAGTCCAACAAATCCATGCGCAACTGCAAAATCTATGTCTGGAAATGCAATGTTTGAAACACGATAGGACACCTCGACTAGAGGCACGCGAGGAAGTATGGTGCATAAAATGCAAATGCCAAGGGCACGATAAGGACCATTGTCCATTGTTCGCAAACTACTTGGTAGGACGAGGGTCGATGCCATTAAGGGACCTAAGGCACATGCAGGGCCGAGCGCAACGCCTACATTATGGTGCGTGATCTATCAAACAGGAGGAAAACACACTATGGATAATTGTCATCTGTTGCAGAAGTATACGTATACATCCCAACAATTATTTTGTAATTTATGCAGGTCGGTAGGCCATGATGAATGCACCTTCCAAAGCTACGAACTAATCATGGATTGGACTCCTTCCTACAAGGTGCAGACCAAAATGCGAGCCCTTGACCCAAATGTAGGGATGGTGCATGTTGGATTCCAGGGGCGTGGT
Organism: Pinus taeda; assembly: GCA_000404065.3. Lineage (NCBI taxonomy): Eukaryota > Viridiplantae > Streptophyta > Pinopsida > Pinales > Pinaceae > Pinus > Pinus taeda. The sequence continues at coordinate 152,736 of APFE031216649.1, read as the reverse complement.
CAAGGTCAAGGCAGAATGGGACTAGGAAGGGGTCGCAAACAACTAATTTGTTACAATTACAGAGGACCAGGGCACTATGCCCGTGATTGTACAAACCCAACAAGGACATCATGTTTGTACTGTACTTAGTTTGATCATGAGGCAGAATATTTCCGTTCGCTGATAGCAAGGACGACATGAAAAATGGGTACTCTAACCCCCTCCAACTAAGAATTTGTAGATGATGAGGTCTGAGCTGCATGAATAAGACCCAGATGTAAACATGATGCTTAGGAGTGGTATGACCATGGGCGATAATAAAGGGAAGAAGCCAGAAGAAACTGCGTGGGTTCGCAAGGCTTCTACAAAGGAACCCAAATTCGATTTAGAACACGTGAAGGAGAAATTCATGGAAGCTAAGAAGAGCTTCACAGAGGCCTCCACTTCAGGTAGTAAGGATCAACTAGAACTAGGGATGGATCCTTCAAAGCTCACTACCTTTCTGGAGACATGCATGAAATTGCTGCATGACAACAAGGTAATCAAAGGATTACATGAACTTATCACTAGGTGCGCGGGGTCAGGAGAACCGCGCGTGGGCTGAAAACATGGAAAGCATGCATTGTGCACAGGAAGGGAAATGATGTTGACTGTGCAAATCAATTAGTATGAAATGGATTAGGTCATCCTGGATCTTGGATCGAATGCGAATGTGCTACCAAAAAAAACATGGGAATGCATGGGCAGACCCGCGCTACAGTAGTCTCCTATCTAGTTAAGAATGGCGAACCAACAGAAGATTTTTCCCATGGGAAGATTGCAAGGGGTAACAGTAGATATTGAAGGTGCAAGTGCGCAATGGATTTTGAAGTGATAGAGATTGTCAATGACAGTAATCCCTATCCCGCACTACTAGGAATGGACTATGCCACTGACATGAATGAAGTCATATATCTGAAAAAGCGCAAAATGATCTTTGAGAAAAAGTCACTACGCGTAATAGTACCGCTAGATCTAGTCGAAGGAGCCTGATACACTGAATTGGTGTGCAATTATGATAGTGATGATGATCTCGATTATATTTACAAGATAATTGCACGAGAACATGATTGGGTGAATCCGAATGCAGATGGAGGAATTTTGTGGGAGCGCGAAAGCTCCTGCACTTCAGATTCAAATGAAGAAGTAGAATGATGGTAGAATCAGTTGCACGAAGTAACAACACTGAATTGCAACATGATGATTAGATCACTGCATTGCATGACAATAGAGGCAAGGGAGGTGCCGACATATGATGCATTAACAATGGTGTATGAATTTCTGAGCAAATTTGAAATCGAAGTACCAGAACAACAGTGGATCGATGCTCTGAAATGGGCACTACACGCAATGCCCGCACGATAGTGGGGTACGTATTAGGAAAGTTTTGAGGACTGGCGTGGATGTAGAAGGATGATGCGGCTACGCTTTGGAAAACCCTAGCTCCAAATGAGACCCAGTCACCAGGGGTGGTACAACTTATGCACCCACCTTTCCTAATGGGTACAGACATATGTTGTATAGCCCGCACAAGCCCACACCACTCCAGAATAGAGAATCAGAACAACCAACAGTAGAAGGAAATATGACGTGCACTACCAATTATCCATGATGAAGCATTCGATAGGGTGTGTGGAGTATTAAATAAGGTTCACCAGGCAAGATGCTCTGATTGGGACCTGCGCGTACCAGCGGTTCGATGGGCCTATATGACCATGTGAAAAACCTTGACCATGAAGATGATTCCAAAGGTGTGCAACATGGTAGCCACGTTCAAAGAATACATCAATAATTTTTTGGAGGTCTATCTAGATGATTGGACTATCTTTGGATTAGTTAAGCACCATATAGTGAGCTTACGCTTGATACTGGATACTTGCCGCCAACACCAGATTGTGCTAAACCTTAAGAAGTGCACATTCCTTGTTCACTTTGGAAACCTTCTGGGAAATTTTGTCTGCAAACAAGGCCTGATGGTGGACCCTTTGAAGGTTGTTGTTATTCTCAATTTGGAAGCACCGTGAAGTGTTAAACAATTGCATGCTAGTTTGGGGCACACTGGATACTATAGCAAGTTCATCAAAAGCTATGCCCAAATAACCGCGCCGATGGAAAAAATATTGGAAAAGGATGTTACAGATTGCTAGAATGATGATTGCATGAAGATTTTGGATGTCCTGAAGGGAAAACTAGTCTCTAATCCAATCGTGGTCTTCCCAAAATGGGATGTGGAATTTCATGTCCATGTTGATGTGTCGTGTATCACGTTGGGAGTCGTACTCACACAGGAGAGGCAGAGGGTGTGGATCACCTGTTCGCGTTTGTGAGTCGAAGATTGTCCAAAGCAAAAAATAACTACTCTACCACCGAGTGTGAGGGGTTGGCAATGGTGTACGAGCTCCAAAAATACCAACACTATTTACTCGGGGAACATTTTAAGATGTATACTGACCATTCCGCGTTGAAATACCTGGTGAATAAGCCTGTGTTAGTGGGTGCATATGCAAATGGCTCTTACTATTTCAAGAATATGATTTTGAGGTCATAGTCAAGCTAGGACACCTAAATGTAGGGCCAGATCACTTGTCATGAATTGAGACAAGCGATGAACCCACAAATTTGGAGGAGGGACTACCTGATGCACAACTCTTTGCAGTGCGCATCACGGATGGACACTTCGAAGATATAATCCATTTTCTAACAACAATGACTGCACCAAAGGAATACTCAATCCAACAGAAGAAGGAATTGGTGGTCCGTGGAGTGGACTTTTTTGTCATTGCGGGGCACCTCTACAAGATGGGCAATGATGAGATATTGAGAAGATACATACCTGAATTTGAACGAGGTCAGATCCTCGCGGAATCACATTGGGGCACTACAAGAGGACATTATGCAAGACACGCAATCGTACAAAAGATTATTCACACATGGTTATGGTGGTCGACCTTACACCAAGATTTGAAAACACATTGTAAGGCCTGCAATATATGTCAAAGGATTGGGAAACAATCACAAAGGGACAAGATGCCAATAAATCTCCAAATGACACTGCAGCTGTTTGAAAATCGGAAATCAACTTTATGGGCCCAATCAAACCTCAGGGAAAGATGGGTGTGCATTACATCATCACTGCAACGGAGTACTTGACACGATTTGGCTGTCCAAAAATCTTAATGAGCGACCACAGAGCACATTTCTTGAATGAAACCATCAACGGACTCACACAAGAGTTCCAGGTGTATCATCAGAAAAGTACACCGTACCACCCACAAGCCAATGGGACAGTAGAGGAATTCAACAAAATATTGGAGACTGCACTGACCAAAGTATGTAACATGTAGCGATACGACTAGGACCTGCACGTACCTGCTATGTTGTGGGTGTACAGGGAAATGTGCAAGAAATTGATGGGACAAACACCTTTTCGATTGGTTTATGGCACAGAAGATGTCATGCTGATGGAATACATCGTACCTAGTCTGCGAATAATAGTGCTCACAGGCATGACGGACTACGAAGCATTGGAAGATAGGTTCGTGCAATTAGAAGAACTCGAGGAAGAATGGTTTTATGTTGGATTTCATCAGCAGGCACAAAAGCATCATGAAAATGCCTAGTACGACTGCCATATCAAGTTGCGCACCTTCAAGGTAAACGACTGAGTGCTACTATATGAAAGTATGTTTGAAAAATTTCTAGGAAAATTTAGAATGCACTGGCTAGGACCATATGTGGTAAAGGAGGTCATAGACGAAGGCGTAGTCCAGCTAGTCAAACTAAATGGAGAACCCTTCCCAAGCAAAGTAGATGGCAGTTGCCTGAAACCCTACACGGGTGGGTCGACTCTCTAACTAACTGGCTGAAGCACAGTCTTCACGACGTGAGGAGATGGATGATGGTGCAAGACTATAAAAACATGCACCAGATGCTGGTAGGAAGGTAAGGACATGATTCAAAAGCAAGAATGCAGTAGGTCCAACAAACCACATAACAGTGCGTCGCGGACGTCTGAGCAGTACGGGACAAGTTGGAGGGGCTCTGTGACAAGATTGCCACACCAACAAAGTGGCTCGGGATGAGTCACGATGATTGTGTTGGGGGCCTGTTGGGCATGGAATCTCCCACAACATGTTTTGGGGCTCAAAGCCCAAGTTTTGGTCAAATTTATTGTATGACTCTGCGAATTGCGGGCGTGGAGTGCGAAGTAAAGGTTAAGTCATAGGGTTGTTTGCCCTAAAGTATTGTAATGTAATGTAAAGTCAGGTTAGCCTACCCATGGTCCACGGACCATGGGATTATATAAATAGAGTGAGGCTCTAAGTTGTAAAGATAGCAAAGGAGAGAGAAAAATACGCATGGTTCGAGCATAGAGGAAGAGTCTAAGTGTATTGGGTCGTAGTAGTAGGAAGAGGCTCTCCAACTGATTACATAGAGGCCTAGTAGAGTTCACAGCTGAGTGTGCGGACCCCTGCAGCTGAGTGCATAGGGCGGTGTCGAGTCTGTAATCTTGATCGAAGAATAAAAAAGAGAAGTTGATTCCTATTTTTGTGTATCTGCTTGTGCACTGCCTTCTTTACATTTATACTATTTTATTTATTGCGTGTACTGATTTGATTGTTGGATATGTTGTAATAATCACTAGTCTTACAAAAATAAGTTAAGTAATCGATTAATAATAGATTAAATAGCAAGGAACCTGGGTATAATATGGGTTACACCTTGAGTAGGGTTGCAGGAAAGCAACATCACAGGTTGCGAAGGAATAACAAGTACACAGAGCGACATGCACGTCGGGTCAAGCCGTGGACCCCCAAAAGCTCATCAGACATCCCCGAGGTGCGAAAACCTAGTTCTAGCACCCTCCCATACTACTTCATGTGAGAGATCAGTCTGTGCTTTGAAAACTATTGTCGAAAGGGCCAATAGTACCGGGATTTGCTTGGGTAAATCACCTTTGAACTTGGTTAGGGCCACACAAGCCAACAACATGATCTGGTTCAATCTTCAAAATAAGATTTTACAACCCTTGAAAGTGTCGAGACTTGCTCAGTAGTGGAGGCACTTCAAATTTTGATGATGGTTATGTTAGGATATCACAGCTACGACAAGACCCCCAAACTAAGTCAGGTCTAGTTTTCTTTGCAAAAATCTTTCTTCTTCAGGTTTTTTCTTGGTGTAAATTCTTTCTTGAAATATATTGGCATTGCAGATACGATATCTCTAAATTTCAAGATTTGACTTTTGATCAGATTTAAGTTTCTATTTCAGACGATTCATCTTCATGCATGTCTCCTATATCAAACTTGGGTTTCGAATGTATATCTATCATAGAATCATGGAACTGTGAAGTTGATTACTATAAATATTATCTTTGGGCAAATAAGTCACACCTTTCATTCTGTTTTGAAAACAATCAGTTGCTAATCCTTCTTGTGAATATTGTGATGCTAATCATTTTCTCCATCATACTTGAAATCTTCTTGAGAGTTAGCGAATGCATAGATTATTTTATGAATCAAAGTCTTCACTTGTTTTACGCCGACTGGTTTCATGTGCTTGTTATACTACAATTCATTTTTACTGCTTTCGATGATTATAATGCTAGTGAAATATGTGACTAGTTACAAAAAAATGTTTTCTTACACTTGTCACGTGAGGAAGATGATTTTATTATGAAAGGAATTTGTGATATTGTTCAAATTATTTTATCTTTGGTAATTACAAACTAGGAATCTAATGCTCTAATCAACCTATTTGATCATGATTATGTTTCTCATGGTTTTCGTTCAAATTACTATTTTCCCATCAATGCATCCAATGATAGTCATTTTACATCCTATAAATTTTATGGTTTAACATCTCACTATCCAGGTACTCGTCAAGCAGTTGAGGAACTTTTTCACTCATGGATGGTCATGTCAAGTCCTCACTACCTTGACATGCCTATTGAATATGATCATATATGTTTTCCCTGAAAAGATTCTCATCATAATCTTCGGTCTCTAATTGAGAATTCATCTTTTCAAATATTTCAAGGTTTTCAAGAGGATTGCCATGAATTGTAAAATCCAATCATTGAATGGTTGGAACAATATTACCTCACAAGCTCTATCACAAATAAAATTTTCTATCTTTTGTCACGCTTGCTAAGGAGTTCAGTATAGATGGAGACACATGCACATAAAGCTTTTGAGGTTTATTGAATTATGGTTCTTGTCAAAAGGGTAAGAATGCAAACTAGTTAGAAGTAATGACTATGGCATATTTTTTTGCTCATAGGCAAGACCTTCATATTTTTATGTAAGCTATTCAAGTTATTATTTTCTATGCTGCACATTCCTTTATATCTATCTTAATCGATCACATCTTTGTCATTGGAGGTTAGGAACAACTACGGTGGCTTCATTAGAAATTTCAATATATGTGACCCCAACCTTCTAGCTGTTAGGTTAGGAGTAGGATTAGTTGTATCCTATTTTTCACCCACTTGAAATCATCACATGGTTGTTCTCTTTAGTTTCTCTTGTATACATACTTATTTCGTGCATTATGTTTTAGTTAGCGTCTTTTTCTTGTGCTTCGGTTTTTCTTTCTTGTTGTATTGTGTCTTTTCTCTTTGTTCCATCAGTAAGACCTTGCATGCATATCCTTTGTTGGCCCGAAAGGGAATGTGTAAAAACGGAGAAGGACTTTGCAACACTGCAACATTTGGCTAGCTTTCTTTCCTTCTTCCTTGTCTAGGTTACATCTTTTTTTCCATGTTAGGAAACCAGCTCAAAAAGAGATAGAAAAGATAGATCAACACCTTAGAATTCAGCCTCTTCGAGGGGCCAACCTCCTTTACATTACAAAAATGAAAATTATTGGATGATACAAATGACTAAACCTCCCTTCTATATATAAGATTCTAAGGGGTCACAATATAATCAAGCCGACATAATAGTAATAACATAAGGGAACAACAATAGTAATAGTTGGTTTCTATGGGGCACACTAATAACAATATGGAGACAATAGGGGCACAATAATAATAATAATAAGGGATACAATGACACTAGTAATGGGGGAATCACTAGTATTATAGGGTTATAACATGCTCCTCTCATTCCAAAAAGTTTTATCCTCAACGCTAGAGTAGATATGGATGCTTCTATATAAAATTCTCATCCTCCCATGTGGAATCTTCAGTGGATAAGTTCTTCCACTTGATGAGATACTCTGAAATTGATCGATCTCGAAACTGTTGAGTTCTTGTTTCTGTAACTGCTTCCGTTTGTAATATTATTTTTCCTTCCTCGTCAAGTTTTGGAAATATTATTTGAACTGGGAGTTTGTCACCTATAGCTTTCTTTAAACATGAAACTTGGAAAACTGGGTGCACTCGGGAAGCTGCAAGAAGCTCCAATTTTTATGCCATAGTACCAATCTCTTGCAACACCTTGTATGGACCATAATAATTTGGTGATAATTTATTATCCTTCTTAGCTTACTTGAGGGACATTTGTTTATATGGTTGTAGCCGTAGGAATACACAGTCACCTATATCAAAACTTCTTTCACTGCGATGTTGATCTGGCTATTGTTTCATTCTATTTTATGCCAACATGAGGTTATCCTTTAAGAGTTTCAGAACTTCTTGTTGATGCTCAATGTGATGTTGCACTGCTTGAACCTTATAAATTTCTCTTAAATATGATGTGATAGATAGTGCATGATATCCATACAGTGCCATAAAAGAGGTCATTTTTGCTGCAGTATGGAAGGAAGTGCTATACCACCATTCAGTGAGAGGCAACCATTTGACCCATTGTGTCTATTTATCATATACAAACAAACAAAGATATCATTCCAAACATTTGTTTACTATCTCAATTTTCCCATCAGATTGAGGATGATAAGATGAGCTATGAGCTAACTGAGTACCAAGACAAGAAAATAATTTTGTCCAAAAATTTCCAGTGAAAATGGGATCTCTGTTGCTTACAATAATCTTTGGGTTTCCATGTAGCTTTTGAATTGTTTCCATAAATGCAGTACAAATTGTATTGGTTTTAAATGGATGTGATAATGCACAAAAGTGTGCATACTTGGTAAGTCTATCAACTACCACCATGATGACACTCTTTCCTTCAGAATTGGGTAAACCTATGATAAAATCCATTGAAACATCCTTCCAATGTTGGCTTAGAATGGATAAAGGTTGTAATAGACCTAGGGTCTTAATTGTTTCAACTTTATTTTGTTGGCAAACCAAACATTCTGCCCCAAACTTTTGAATATCAAATTTAAGGCTATCCCAAGAAAATTCCTTCTTAACCTTGTGGTAAGCTTTTAAAAATCCTGAATGCCTTCCTAAGGGAGAAGTGTTCAATTCCATTAGAATCTTTTGTTTGAGTTGGGAATTCTTACATAGGTATAAGTGATCTTTGTACCATAACGAATTATTTTTCCAGCTAAATGTATCAGATGTACTAGGATCTTATTGTAACTTTTGAATGAGTGCTCACACTTCTTCATATTTCTTCCATTCATCCCTTGCTTTGTTTATCCAATCTAGTTGGATAATAGAAATGATGCACAGTAATGTTTCCACATCCTCATCCTTCCTTGGGAGTGCCTCTGCCACAACATTTTGCTTCCCTTTTTTGTATATAATTTGAAATTCATAACCCAAAATCTTTGTGACCCATTTTTTTTGCTATTTGGAGGATAATCTTTGCTCTAAAGGTACTTAAGACTATCATGATCCATTTTTATCTTGAAGTGTCTTCCCATTAGGTAGGGTCGCCATTTCTTAAGTGCGTGTAGTATTGCCAACATTTCCTTCTCATAAATAGATTTGTGTCAATACTTTCCTTTGATTGGATGAATTTGGAAAGCAATGTGTCTTTCATCTTGCATTAAAACAACACCAATTCCATTTCTTGAAGCATCACATTCCGCAATAAAGCTTTTTGTGAAGTTTGGTATAGCTAAGACCGGTGCTTGGCACATTGCCTCTTTAAGATGTTCGAAGGCCTTTGTTGCTTCTGGAGTCCATGAAAATGCATCTTTCTTCAAAAATTTTGTTAGAGGTGCTACTATTCTCCCATAATTCTTAACAAACTTGCGATATTACCATGTCAAGCCGAGAAATCCTCGTAGATGATTTATGGATGTGGGATTTTCCATTCCTTAATGGCTTTAATTTTGCTGGGGTCTACCTTAACACCTTCATGAGATACAATATGACCTAGATATTCCACCTCTTGTACTCCAAAGAAAAATTTGGAGCTTTTTGCATATAATTGTTTCTCCTCCAATAGTTTGAGCAACCTCTCAACATGTTTAACATGATCCTTCCAAGACTTGATGTAGACTAGTATATCATCAAAAAATACTAACAACAATTTTCTAAGGAAGGGTTTGAAAATGGAATTCATCAAACCTTGAAATGTAGAAGGTGCATTGGTAAGGCCAAAAGGCATGACCAAAAATTCATAATGACCCTCATAAGTTCTAAATGTTGTTTTCGGAATGTCTTCAGTCTTCATTCTGAGTTGATGATATCTTGAACGAAGATCCAACTTGGTGATGTAAATTGATCCATGCAATTCATCCAATAATTCATCAATGAAAGGAATGGGAAATTTATCTTTAATAGTGAGCTTGTTGAGCTCCTTATAATCTGGACACATGCGCCATGATCCATCCTTCTTGTGCACCAATACTACTGGAATAGAGAAAGAACTTTGACTAGGTTTAATTATACTAGCCTCTAGCATTTTTACAACTATATGTTCAATTTCACTCTTTTGAGCATAGGGATATCTGTACAGCCTGATGTTTGGAGGAGCACTTGCTGGAATCAAATGAATAGCATGATCATGATCACGAATAGGTGGGAGGCCTTTGGGAGTCTCAAATACCTTGGAATGATTGTCCAAGACTTTTTGGAGATCTGGAGAAATAGATGATTTCAATGTGGGAACCCCTAGCAAACATGTTTGTGCAATTATGCCTCATTCTTCCTTCTTTAGAAGATTTTTCATACAGTTAGAGTTGATTATATTTCCGGTTTCCCTATAATACCCCTTAATTCAACTTCCTTTCCTTCCACACAAAATTTCATGAAAAGTTCTTGAAAATTAAAAGCTATTGTACCCAAGGAATGTAGCCGTTAGACTCCTATAACAACATCAACACCACCCATTGGAATGGAAAGCATTGGACTATTCAATACATATTCTCCCATGGATAGCTTGATATTATTGCACTTTCCAGAGCAATTTATGGTACCTTCACTTGCAAACATCACTTGACACTCTGGTGTTGGATATAGGAAGCAATTCAAATCCTTGGGTATCTTACAATGAATAAAATTATGGGTACTTCCTGAATCAATCAACAATATTACCTTTTTCTTCTTGATATGTCCTTCTATATTGATAGTTTGAGGAGTGGTAATTCTAGTCAATGCATTACAGGATATGGTCAGATTTATTTCTTCTTTATGTAGGGTTTTTTACTGGAGTGTATCCTCTTCTTTTGACATTTCTTGTTCCTTTTCTTCCTCCTCTTCATAATCTATGTAGAATAATTTCTTCTCAACACACTTATGACCTTTAGTGTATTTGCTATCACAACTATAA
>APFE031216649.1:76520-142064 GCA_000404065.3 Pinus taeda | reverse complement strand
AATTGTTGTGGTGTCAACCTTGTAGGTTGTGGAAGGCTAGGGGAAACAACACTTCCATCTTTATAGTTGTGAGTGGTAGGCTTCCTGGTTGCCATAATTTTGCTTTCCATTTTTCTTGCTAACTTGAATGCCTTCTCCAACGAATCTAGTTCCAAAGGCGAACCTCATGTTGGATATTATCCTTTAAATTCCCTATGAAGACATCAATCCTATGCTCCTCTGGAATATCTTTTATGCTTATGTTAAATTTTTGGAAGTCCTCAATGTGCTCCATCATTGAGCCCTTTTGTTTGAGATTTATCAATTGGATAAAAATGGTGTTTCTTTTTGTATCCTCATAATGTGCTATCATTTCTTCCGCAAAAATTTCCCAAGTGACAATTTGTTTATGAGAGGAAAGCCATCGATACCATACAAATAGATTTAGTTCTAAACATAAAGTTGCAATACGTACCTATTTTGTGTTTTACACATTATGGAGATTGAAAAATTGCTCCATCTATAATATCAATGTTTTGGGATCCTTGCCATCAAATTTCCTCATATCGATTTTTGGAACATGGTGGGTCTTCAATCGAACATTAGAATCTATGAAATCATGATTAACATTTATTTTTTTCTCATCATGAGTTTCCTTTACTACCTTTTCACCATTAGTAACCATTTATTGTAGCAACTTATTCAAATTTATCTTCAATTCTTCCTTCTTAGTGTCTAGGCCATTCATTTTAGCGTCCATGCCATTCATCTTAGCTTCCATGCCATCCATCTTAACTTGCATGCCATTCATATTAGCTTCCATGCCATCCATATTAGCTTCCACATCGTCCATTTTAATTTTCATTCCATTCATATTAGCTTCCATGCCATTCATCTTGGCTTCAGTTACCCTTTATGAATGAAATTTGTTGTACTTGGTCTTGTAATTTTGATATATCATGTTGCATTTCTTCCTCTTCTTCACAAGTCATGCTAGAGCTTTCATGTTGCTTACTAGGTGTTTCCATTTTCTTTCTCCGGGGAATCAATTAATGCTAATAATTCTTCACTAGTCCCTTTTAATTACTTCAAACTAATTTTTCGAACCAATCTTATGCAAAATTTAAAAAAACTACACACCTTTTTTTTCACTTTGTAAGGGCTCGATATTGAATCCGTTGTATCTCTATAACTACAAATATTGAATATCTGAAATCACATCCTATAATAGCCATTTGAGTCCTCTTTCTAAATCCGCAAGTCTGATCAAGATTGGATTCTCCAAGGGAGAGTTATGCCAAATCTCCCACGATGACCTGATTATAGGCTAGTTTCGTAGAGCGAACTTGTACGAAGTGCCACGTGTGATTGTTTCAACCTTAATACCTAAAACTAATATACAGAAACCTACAAGCCATCCTCTTTCAAAAACTTCTTACGAAATTTCAATCTAATGCTCAGAACAAAAGTTATGATGATTTTCCCAAGGTCACCTGTTTGGAATGTAATTCGAGAGTCTGCAAAAACCCTAACTTCTGTAGATCATATCTTGGAAAATATAACGAGGCAAGATCTAAAATTTGGAGCCAAAGTTCAAAACGATTTCGGCTCAAATGGTTTTTTTTAGCTTCTAAAACATCGTATAAAAAAATGTTATAGCGAAAATGCCATGATGACTTGTTTGGAGCAATGAAACCCTAGAATCCAAAGCTCTGATATGAAATGTTAGGAAAGCAACTCACAAAAAGATAGAAAAGATAGATCAATGCCTTTGAATTCAGCCTTTTCGAGGGGGCAGCCTGCTTTACATTACACAAATTAATAATTCCTGGATGATACAAATAACTAAACCTCCCTTCTGTATATAAGAGTCTAAGGGGTCACAATATAATCAAGCTGACATAACAGTGATAAAATAAGGGCACAACAATAACAATAGTGGCTTTCTATGGGGCACACTAATAACAATAAGAGATACAATGACAATAGTAATGGGGGAATCACTAGTGTTAAAGGGACTTAAAATTCCATGATGTTCCAACATAAAATATGATCCTTCTATTAATAAAGCCTTGTGACGAACCATGACCTCCATGTCTATTCTCAAAACCTCATGCCTGCACTCAAGCTTTTATGTTTCTTTGTTTTCAGGCTGATCCAATCAAGTAGAGAAGGACAAGGGGAAAATGTAAATGATCATACCAAGATCTGAGGTATTATATATGCTTCTCTTGAGGGACAACCTCTCCTTCTCTCACTAAGTTGGGATCCCATTTCTTCCAATGAAATAAAGAAGTGTTTGATGCACATTCCTATATAAATAAATAAATAAAGGTGAAATAAGAGAAAGATTTCCTTCATAGAGAGGTGAAGTAATTAGTTCCATTGGGGTATTGTCCAGGCTCACTGGCAGTGGAGCAATGTTTTTATCCTGAAGTGACTTCGCCGAGGTAATGTGTAGGCATGTTGGAAGCGAAGAAACTCCAGAGATGAAATAACATAATCTGAAAATGTAAAGCTCATAAACTTCATTACCCTATCCTAATTGGGACATTGTGTGATGACTGACCTAATTTTTGTGGTTAACCAAGTAAATAAATGAAGTGGTCTATGTTTATGTAGAGGGTAAGTGGGGAAGTAATCAGGGATCAGTATTTTAGCTAAAAAATGATTGTTCTCAGAATTTCTTCAGACTTAAATTAATGGATACAGTTCATCTCCATCTTTCCAACACTACTAATGGTTCAAAAAATTGACATCGTATGCAAAAGTTATAGTTTCTGAAATTTTAGTAAAAAAATAAGCCCCGAGGGGCCAGCCCCCACCCCATGTGACCAAGCGCCTAAACTAGGAGCTAAGGGCCAACTGTTAAGCGGGATTAGTGCGCCATTAATTAGTTTAGCATTTAATTAATATGTAATTAAGTTGGTGGAAATTATGGGAGAGCCACTAGATCCGGAACCACCACCAAATTGGACAGACTTAACTCGTAGTTCTCCAAATTTAGAGGAGGTTTTCCAAGAAAAACTATTTGAGCCATAACTTACTCAATTCTCAACCAAATTTCAAAATTTAATAGAAATTTTTTCCTGCTTGGCATGTTGGTAATTCATTGGAGTATGTTTCAGAGGTAGAAGAGGTCATGTACAATTGTTTTTGTTCACTTGAATATTTTTGAAGCCGAGGGCCACCAGGTGTTGGAGGCCATTCCCGGAGTACATGGCAACCAAAGTGAGTAAAAAAATAGTCATTTCTGATATATATGAATGTTTTAAACTCCTTGGAATAGGTTCCAAGAGAATTTAATGCATGTAACAACAATTTTGAGCACTATTGAAGCTAATACAAAGGCCCACACTAGGGAGCTGGACCAAGGAGATGTAGCCCAAGAGGGGTGAATTCCTTCAACAAAAAATTGTGTATTAAGCTCTATTATTTGTGCTTGCTATGGTTTTATATGCTTTTGTGTAGCCATTTAAATTCATGCTTTTAAGTTCTTGGAAAACACTAAATTTCACCAAGTTAGATGAATTGACAATCACATGCTCATGGACAAACTATCTATGGATAAGAAAACCAAAGAAAATAAAATTTTATATCTGGAAATGACACTAGCATAGCATTAACTAGCAATCAATTTTAGATCAAGTTGGTATCAGAGCACAAGGTTTCTTGCTTGATTTGCTTGAAGGGTTTAATAGTTGCAATTGTTGTTATGATTTCAATGCTGAAGTTGCATAGAGGAGAAGGGAAGATACTGATAGCTAGTCCTGAGATTAGGAAAAGAAGGAAGAAGGATGAGAAAGCATCATCCTCACCCAAAGGACCACTCAAGGAAGCACCTAAATCACCTCAGGTTCCATCTCCATCAGTTGAGATTGAAGAGGCACAAATTGCACAAGAGGCTGAAGTGATTGAAGAGGTACAATCAGCACAAATTTCTAAGCCTGAATCCATAGCCATTATGTTCAGAGAAAGAGAGCATGAAGGTCCCTCTTCAGAAGAGGAAGAATTCAAGAAATCTTTCTATAGTTTGACTGAGATGGTTAAAGTCCTCTATGAAGAGCGGAAAACCAGAATGGTTGGAGAGAGTTCTAAACCTCCACATGGAGAAGGAAGCTCAGAGGACAAAAAAGATGAAAAAAACGATTCCAAAGGGAATGGTGGAAAGTCACCTCCATCTCCACCATCCTCATCATCTTCCTAATCATCTCCATCATCTCCCACAACATCATCTTCCACAACCACCACTTCCCATACTCATTCCAAAACCCTAAAAGGAAAAACTCCATTATTGAAATTGGACATAAAATTTGAACTTCCCATGTACAATGGAGAAGTGAATGTAGAAAAGTTGGAAAATTGGATTTGATAGTTGGAGGTATACTTTAGAATTTAGAACCTTCAAGAAGATAACATAAAGATCCAGTTGGATTCACTGAGGCTAGAAGGAGTTGGACTAGTTTAGTGGGAAGTAAGGACTCAAGAGGAAATGTGAATCCATGGTAAGATATCCATTCCTTGCGCTGAATTTGTTTCTACAATTGAAATACAGTTTTATCCTTTAGCCTATATGCAAAAATCCATCATGATTTGGAAAAAATTTAGGCAACTTAAAGGCCAAATAGTCCAAGATTATACAATGGCGTTTAGGAAAAAGGCTTTGTTATTAGGAGTAAACTTGAATTCACAAGACACACTCTTGAAATATATTGGAGGTTTTCATTCCTATTTGTAACACACTATCCTTATGTTTAATCCAAGCAACTTAAATGAAGTATGCGTGTAAGCCATGCATCTTGAGGAAAGGGGAAAAAAAAACATAGAGGAGAAAGGTGAAAGTGACGGTAAGGGAAAAGAGAAGGGAGGAAAATGGAAGGGAAAGAAGAATGAAAGTATCAAAAAAGATAAGGAAAAACTCACATGAAAAAATTGTTCGAAGAATGGGCATGATGAAGAACATTATTGGCAACTTCATCCAAAATTAAAACCAGATAGATTGAAAGCCAAAGAGAAGGGAAAAATTGTTGCTATAGCTGAAAAATACTTAGTGTCGGATTTAGGAGATGAGACAAAAATTACAACTATGGGTTTCAAAGGTCAACATGTTGAAAGTCCTAGTTCCTCAAATCGTCACAACAACACTCCAAATGAAGACAAAAGGGAAGAGTTGTTCACTGTCAGAGTAATCCAAAATCATACCAAGATTGATGCACTCTTTGATAGTGGATCCCAAGTAAACCTGATTTTAGAAGAGTTAGTTAAAGAGCTTAAAATTGAAACCATACCACATCATAAACCATACCCTTTGGGTTTTATAGTTAAGGATGCCAATTTATTGGTTTCAAGAAAATGCATTTTTAGATTTGCTATTACTACAAACTTTGTTGATGAAGTCGAGTTAGAAGTGGTTCCACTTGACATTTATGGAATTATCTTGGGAAGTCCATATTTTTATGATAGGAAAGTGGTGTTTCATTGTTATGAGCACAAATATCATTTGTTTAAAGATGGGGTGATGTATATTGTGAGAGCTCATCGCAAGAGACTGAACATTTCTTTAGTTAATGCAGGGCAAATGAAGAGGTTAGTGAATGCAAGTCATAACTTGAAATTTTTGATGATCAAACAAAGAGATGTTTTAATCATACTTTTCATAAATATGCTTATAATTGTAATGAGTTGTTTCATAATGATAACAGGTTTCCTTTGAAAGAAGGTGAAAAACATTTGCAGCAACCAACATTGGTGTTGAGTGGTGTTGAAAACAAGGTGTCGATGCAAGAATTTGCAAAGGTAAAAGAGAAGAGGAAAAAGCAGCTTGGCAAAGAAGGCATGGGTTTCACAAATGTTCATTTCTAGTTTACAAAAGGCACATTACAATGGCGAAGAAACTTGGGCAAAAGTCGACTCAAGTACATGGAAAAAGTAGCTAAAAATCACCATAGAGACAAAGTGCAAGGTGAGAAATATTCAAAATTTCCTTTCATTGTCGATGAAAGTAGGAACAAGATGTTTTTTGCAAAATTAGATTATTGTTCTGCAAATTTAGAAATGTTGAAGCATGACGATGTCAAAGACAACAATAGATGGTCATTGGAATCAAGGAAAAAATTGACTTTTTATGAAAAGCTCCAAATGATGAAATTAGGAAAATTTCAATGGATAAAGACTAGAAGGATGAGGGAATAGTCCCCTCATCAACATAATTAGTGATCAAGAGAGTTTTTGGGGTCCAAAAGGCTTCTAGTGGGGAGGAATGATTAGGGATCAATATTTTAGCTAAAAAATGAAAGTGCTCAGAATTTCTTCAGACCTAAATTAATTGATAGAGTGTGTCTCTAGCTTCCAATACTGCAAAGGGTTCAAAAAACTAACCTCGTATACAAAAGTTAGATCTTTTGAACGTTTGGTAAAAGGATAAGCCACGAGGGGCCAACCCCCACCCCATGTGACCAAGCGCCTAAACCAGGAGCTAGGGGCCAACTATTAAGCGGGATTAGTGTGCTAGTAATCAGTTTACCATTTAATTAATCCGTAATTAAGTTGGTGAAATTTATGGTGGAGCCACTAAATCTGGAACCGCCACCAAACTTGGTGGACTTAACTGGTAGTTCTCCAGATTTAGAGGAGTTTTTCTAGGAAACACTGTTTAAGCCATAACTTACTCAATTCTCAACCAAATTTTGAAAACGAATAATCATTTTTCGCTAATTGGCATACTGGGAATTCATTGGAGTGGGTTTTAGAGGCAGAAGAGGTCATCTATCGGTGTTTTTATTCACTTAAATATTTTTGATGCCTAGGGCCACCAGGTGTTGGAGGCCATTCCTAGAGCAGTTGGTAACCATATTGAGTAAAAAAGTAGTCGTTTCTGATAGATTTGAATGTTTTAAACTCATTGGAATAATTTCAAAAAGAATTGGATGCATGTAACAAAAATTTGAGCACTATTGGAGCTAATAAAAAGTCCCACACTATGGAGCTGGACCAAGGAGATGTAGCTCAGGAGGGGTGAACTCCTTCAACAAAAAATTGTGTATTGAGCTCTATTATTTGTGCTTTCTATATTTTTATATGCTACTTTTCAACCATTTAAACTCATGATTTAAGTTCATGAAAAACACTAAATTTCACCAAGTAAGATGAATTGACAATCACATGCTCATGGATAAACTGTCTATGGATAAGCAAACCAAAGCAATGAAAATTTTATATCTGGAAATGATACTAGCATAGCATTAACTAGGAATCATTTTCATATCAAGCCACATTAAACTCAATGACGAACCAATACTTCCTAAAGAAATAGACCCTACAATAAAGAATTAACTGAGGTAGATAAGATGGATTTCTACTAGTGTGTCACCAAGTGTTGTTGTTACGACAAACACCCTCCAAAATTTTGCATACACTCGACTTTTAGAGCTTAGTGTGGATCTTACAATCGTTCCTTCCATATTCACTTCTTGGTCAGCTTATTCTATGAGATTCCTTCTTGGATCAGAAGTGTATAAGTCACTTGTTCACACATGCACAGTCCACAACAAGTTCATGTGGACATTCTTTTATGCAAGCTTGGAAAAGCATAACATGTTCCATAAAGATTGTGCCTGTGCAATGTCTAATCCATGTTGACAGTTAATGCACACTAACAATGACAATTTCTTACATTCTATTTGTGTTCGTACTCTCGTTTCAGTGAGTTTTGCAAACTATCACCTTTGCATATCTTTATTTTTTCGAGTGTAAATTTCATGTTTTTGGTTGTTGTTTTCACTCTCCTTCACTCTAATTAGTGTAATTTTCATGCTATATTTACTTTGGCATGTGTTACTTTCACTAATGTCCACATATTGAAAGAGTCATTCACACTTTAGAAACTCGTGTATTTTCACATCTTAGCTTTTGTATCATGTATCTAAGCCTGTTTTCGTCATTTCAAGAGGGCACCTTAATGTACGTGATTTTTTCTAACCATGTAAAAATACATCACACTGGTCTCAAAAGTCTTAAATCTCACATAGTTGTTGTCACGGTCATCGCAAAGTATATATTGAGTGTCACACTTGTTGTAAAATTTTCATAAAGCTGTCACATGAAGGGAAATGCATTTTCATGTGTCCTTGATGATAAATTTTGTTGGGTTGTCAAGTATTCTAGGTGTGTGATCATAGTCGAAGTCTTATCACTATTCACATCATCCTCACTGATATCGCACTTAGTCAATTTTCTCAAAAAATCCCAACCAAGCAACCTAACTCCACTCGACCTACCTGAACTGCGCACTGTGTAGTCTCACCCCTCTACTATGATCTTGCCTCTTGGCACTCTGCAATGTGCATTTCCTTTCTCCCAGGACTACTTTATTGCACAGTTTTTATGCTCAAGCTATGACCTTGACTCCTAGAATTGTGCAAATTTTTCTCCCATCCTACCCTTAACTATGCATTACATTGTTTGTAGCCTCAAGCACATATTTGAGCTCTTTAATTGTGCAACTATGAAATGGTCTAGCCTCCTCTACCTCCCAAAATTGTGCAGTTTTCACAAGAAGTGAAGAACCACACAATTAATCTCACTTAGTCCAAAAACTACGTAATTTATCTCCCCAGTCCTGCCTGAAATGCGCACTATGTAGTCTTAGCACTCAAGCTCACCATTGACTCCCTGATATGTGTAATTGTGCAGTTACTAAGCCTCTTTCCCAAATTTTCATCCAATTTTAGCTCAGTTAGTCGATCAATATGCACCACCATAGATTAGGGGTTTATTGAACTCATATTGTATTGTCATGAGTGGATTGCAGACATAGGTACTCTATCATGATATGGAAATACAATGAAAAAGGATATGGAGAAGGAGGAAATGATAGAGGACACATATAGAGATGAATAAATAAGATGATCATCAAGCAAGAAGAAAATGGAACACCTGAATATAACAGAAGATGTAGAGAATATCACACGGAATATTCCTCATCTTCAAGTCATAAGGAGGACGAAGAAGAAGAGCATGTACCATATTTTCAAGAAGACACAAATAAAGAAGTAGCAAAAAGGAAAATTTGGCACTATCACATCATCATGTAGTCCATGTCATCAATCTCATGTCATGTCCTATCATAAGTAATCATATGTGACATCATTATTGAGGATTATGTAATTACCTATTCAAAATGCATTGTAAAGTGGAAGTCCAAAGACACATTTATAATATGAAGAGTCATGTAAAGTCAAAAATTCATAGGAAGTTAAAAAATCATGAGTGTAGTCAAAGAGTCACAAGGAGGGTGAAGCATCACCTCTTGGTTATATATACACCCTCATTGTATGAGCAAGGGACTTTTCACAGTGGCTCCTCCCGAAAGGCATTAGAGAGACATATCAGTTCTTTTGAGGAGAAAGGAGTGGCTCCAATGCTCCACTATTGGAGCTACTGATGTTCATTGTATAGATGTGTCTTGGAACTTTTACTTAATATAAAAATCCTTATGGCCAATACTTTCTTCATGCATGGATTATGGATATTTGTAAGACTATTCTGTGAATGTTTGTAATTCATGTTTGCTTTCATCTATGTTAATGTAGTTGAACCATTTCGATTATTTTGGTACTTCTCATATTCAAAATGTCAAGTAATTGCTATTATTGCTTTGACATCCTCATGGACTACTCCATTGGACATTGGTTAGGTCTTGCTTGTTACATTGCTTGCGATAACTGTTGCATCTTTTTGGACAATACTACTTGGTTTTGTACGAATCCTTCTTCATTCATGTGTATCTCTACTAGGGTGGTACTACTACCACTCTCTTAGAGGATCACTTCTTCTCTCCTCCGTAGTGAAAGAAATTTGACACACATACGATTGAACACTCAGCAGGTACATCCCCTTTCTTTTTGAAGTCATATTTTCACTCCTCTCTTTTCTAACAACCTGAGCCAAGGGATATATTTAAGAATACATAAAAATTGGGCCAATATTCCAGATGGGGATCCTACTCCGAACAATGTGAGCTATAATTGGAACTTCACATTGGGAAGACCCCTTAGTTAAAATATTTCCAGAACCGTCAACACTAGCAACAAAACTTAAACATAAACACAATATGCATAGTGTTTGTACTGGGAAAACCCTAGCTTTGGGGCAAAACTAGCCAATGGAATTCCATTAGTCCCTTAGCCAAAAAAAAGGTAAGTCAACCAAGTGAGCCTTCACCAATCATTAATACCTGCTCATTTATAGAAATTATGTGTATATTTGCAACTACTTATGAAATTTTCTAAATCACAAGACACAAACATACTCTACTCCTCGGTGAAATGCAATTCACAATCTAGAACACAAATCATAAACATGAAATAGGAAGCATCAAACATACACAATTATTTACCTAGGGGAAATCAACTCCTTAAAACCCCTCCTATTTGCATCGCATTAATCAAATAATAGAGATATATTACATATGATTTCTTAAGCATGAGCACAACGTGCAAGTGTATAACTTTGATGAGCCTCATCATTGGGTAATTATATGGGCCTCAATTCACCTCCTAGCTTAGTCAAAGCAACTATTATCATAACTTAGTGCATACTTTTGATTATATTTTGTTTATGATATGAGTTAGAGTTGGATACATTGCTTTGTGGTCTAATGTACCTTTAATGCAGGATTAAAGGATAAAAGGAAGGAATTTTGGCAAATACCTTGGTCAAAACTCAAATGGGAAAAGGGAGAGGAATTGGTGGAGGAAAATCCTCCTCATTTACTACCCCTCCATTCGAATATTCCTCCATCAGCTTAGAGTGCAAACAACGAAATCATGAGGACTATAAGGCAGCCGATCAAGTGAAGACAAAGCACCAGTTTATCTTGAGTTTGGGAGTCGAGCCTCCCTAATTTTAAGGAAGTTGTTGGAGACTTCAGATGTATAGGTAGAGAGGCTTAGGACCTCAGTAGGATTCAGATTTTTTATTTTAAAACTCTACTCTATTTTCGAGCTGCAAGACCTGTGACAGTTTCTGATGTCATCCATTGTTTTGATAATAAGAATAAGCTTTGTTTTGAGCCAACACTGAGTTAACTCAGAGGGCTGAAGCTCTTGAGTTAGGGACCAACCCTAGTAGCCAAGGCTCCTCTTTATTGTACATGTATACCAGTGTAGATTCATAGTTTAATTATTGATTTGCTTAAGTAGTTCCATTTCCATTACAATAGTGTATTATAGATTGGTTGTATGTCAGTTTGCTCCATTTGTTTTTTTTTTCAATTATTAGGCTAGCAAGGAGAAAATAGGTCACCATAAAGTTTTCAGCAAGTGCCTTGACCTCACTTCCTCCGTCTGGGACCATGACTTGAGGAAGAGACCCTTCAGCAACCCAAAAGAAACATAGATTTCTATTTGTTGCATGAGCTTTGGAGTTTGTTGTCTTGATTCAGTATCTGGTTCATCTCATTGTCATATTTTTCCATTACTCTATTTCTGCAATAAGATATCACTCATGCTTTCATTCCCTTCAACACTTTGTTCATGCATAATATAGGCAATTGGTTCCTGCTTTTCTAGGTTATGAAAATGTATCGTGTTGCATAGTTCTTGGAAGACACACATGTTTTAAACACAACAGGTACCTCAGGAGGAGACCCAAACTTCATTACCAATAGCCACCTTCCACCTCATCCACCTTAGACTTCTCTTGCTCCACCATCGCCCTCACTAGTTTTTTGTCATTTTTCATTGAAATTCCCCTAGATACATTGAGCGAATCTAGCCATCTCTTCTCTTAGATATTGACTCCTGAGTGTTCCTAGACATTCTAATACCCAGTCCCACTCATCACACACATTTTCCAAGCTTCCCAACACCTATAACACCTCACAATTAGCTCTCAGTTGTATCCTGTAGGTTTTCCTGAAATGGCCTATTTCGAGGCCGAATTGATGAGGAACCACTAGGAAGTGACAAAAATCCTCCTAGGACCCTTCCACACCATACAACCACTGCATAAGCCTTCTATCCATCCTCAATCACCTTCCATCCACCTGTCACATCCACAAGAATAATTAATTTGCCTACTTGATTTTACAAAGGAAACCAAAAAAGTGAAAATAGTTTTAGTTTAGTTTTCTTGCTTACACATTAGTATGGTTTGATGCACTTTACTCTTGTAGCGTAGGTAACAACATTAAGTTAGTGTTGATTTAGCAATTCTGCTTAGCATAGATGTTTAAATGGTTAATTAGGATATGGTGTGATTTAGCATTACATGTTGTTTTCTTCATTACTGCAGTACAGTAGCTCTTTTAGAATATATTTTCTCTTCTTCCATCAAAGAATCAAGCTTATTTTGACTATATAGAATTCTGGCTTGGAACCCCTGGGTCTCTCGCCGAATGAACAGTGACAACGAGCAAGACCTTCACTTTTACTTGTGCATATAGCACTGTCACCTCCAAGTTTGTACGAACCGTGAGTTGATAAGTAACACTGGTAGCCCAGGCGTTGCAGCATCCTTGCTATAATACTGGCGCTCATCACTTTTTGGCACCATTGTCATGGAGGTGTCTGAGTAGAATGTGATTACTGCTTTCTTTTCTTCTATTTCTTGTCTTCATTTTTCTGCCATTAGTTCATTTCTGAAAAGGTAATCTAGTAGCTTCCTTTCTATCATTTGTCATTATCTTCTTTCCTTTCCATTCAGCAAGTAGAATTTCAATTCAGCAAGTAGCTTTTTCATTCTGTCAGTGATTTTCATTCAGTCAGCAATTTCATTTCTGCAAAGTACTTTCCAACTTAAAAAGATTTACAAAAACCAACTCAAAAACATTTCCTTTCATGCCTCGTAGGAATAGGGACAATTTAGGAAAAAATTTTCCAAATACCCCACTGCACCCAACAACCAACCTTCTCTCTTCTTTCATGGTTGTGAGCTGGAGGAACCTTTAGGTGAGTAACCTGACATATTTGAAGAACTTACAAGGGAAGAAGAAGAAAAGTAACCCATTCCTACTAAACCAATGACTGAAAACCAAAATGACAGAGGGAATATAGAGAGAGTTGAGGGTGCCTTCCCCATCAGGGAAACCAATGGGGACACTAAGATGAAGAATATAAGCCCCTTCGCCCTACCTCATTTCCATGGCTTGATGACAAAGGACCTCGACACTTTCCTATTTGAGTTTTCTATTATATGAAAAACCTATGGCTATACAAATGATGAGAAAAAGTTAAAACTATTTCCATCTACCATCAAGGATGGAACATTGCACTGGTTCATGGGTTTACCTGGAGATAACATCACAACTTGGGATCATATGCAACATGATTTTAACAAAAAATATTGGGACTAATGTAGGTTAAAGGATACTAAAGAAGAAATTTTTAGGATGACCATGGGCCAGGATGAATCCTTAGAAGACTACGAAGAAATATTCCAGCTCAATTACAAAAGGGCCAGTTGCACAGTTGACTCTGAGTCCCTAAAGTTTTTCCTGCTCAAGGGAGAAAGAGAAGACATTCTAGATACCTTACACTTGTTAATAGTAGGAGATATCTACCAATTACCTATGAGGATATCAAGAATGTCTTTAGAAACCATTCTAGGCCAGCCAGGAAAAAGGGTAGGAGTAGTCAACTTATGGCCAGTACATCATCTTCCAACTCATCCATCAAGGGTGAAATTGGAAATATGCTGGAAGATTTCAAAAGTGAGATGCTGCAAACCCTTGCGTTACAATTGGACACCATGAACATCAAAAGGAAGTAAGAGGAAGTAGAGAGAGCCTTGGTCATCTTTTGTCCTAGATGCACCAAGAGGCATCCTAGGAACGAATTTACATTCAACTGTATTAAAATTTTCTGTGTCTGTGAAGAAAACCACTCCACAGACAAGTGCCCTTCTTTACCAAGGCTCAAATTCATATATCAAGGAGCTGAAGCGGTCACTGAGTAACTTTTCTACATCAACCAAAGGAGACCTCTTGGGCCTAGACCATACTAGTAGGCCATGCAATGGTCAATCCATGCATATTACAACCCCAACCAAACCACAACTATACCTTCTTAGGGACCCCCTACTCTTCCCTCTTAGTCTACACCCCCTCCTTGGTCCTATGCATGTGAGTATCATTCCAAGCCAACTAGCCAATCATTTCAACCTTACGCTTTGCCAAAACCTCAATGGAATACACCGCTCCAGGGGTGGAGGCCCCAATACAAAAATACTCCATCTCTATTGCCTCCACCACCTACCCAACCATAACTCCTACACTCTGCTCCACCTAAGCAACCCCAGATGCCTGCCCATCCAAGTATAAACATGAACAATAGGCAGTCTCAACAGGTATACAGTGGAGAGACATCATATCCAGCTTATGCTATAGAAACCTAGGAGATCAACCTAAGATTTGGGAGGATTCTCCCCTATAACTGACCTCCCCTTTCACATAGGGAGGTTGAGGAAGAAAGAGAGGAAAGAAACCTTAAAGTAAATCTGGCCTTTCCTGAGATATTAGCACAACCACTACAGCCTACCTCAAAAGAAAATGAACTTTTAGGAGAATTGAAAAATCTATGTGTAAAAATACCCCTTCTCTAGGCAATAAAAGATCTTCCCATTTACAATAAGTTGATTAAGGAAAATTTCTTCAAGCATTTAGGAAGAAGAAAAAGGGATGCCCCTACAATTAATGTTATTGGGAAACTATCCGACTTAATGCTGGGCAAGTAAAATGTTCGAAATATTTGGACCCTAGAAGGCCTATAGTAGATGTGCACATCAATGGCACCATTTTCCCACACACTCTGATTGATCTTGGGGCTACCATTAATGTGATAACCAAGGACACCATGCTCAAGCTCAACCTCCAAGGGTCATTGAGGAAGACCACAACATTTATCCAACTTGCAGACCATTCCACAGTCACCCCTGACTCCAAGGAGTACCTTGCAGATTTTCTAGTTCTCCAGCCTAAGGCTAAGCTTACTGGTTATCCTTTCATCTTTGGGAGGCCATGGTTGGCCACAACCGATGCTTACATTAGCTGCAGAGCTGGGAATATGAAAATCAAGAATGGGCATATGTCCAACCAATTAGTCCTATACCCTCCTTCTCAACCTTCTCTAGAGTATGATTTACCTTTATGGTTGGAGGAGGAGGAAGAAGATGAGGTTTATTCTGACCAACTTTATGGTTTAGAAGCAACGATAGGAGGAGATAACAAGATGAAGATTACTTGATTGAGCACTTGCTCCAAAGTGCAACTCCTAGTTCGTTACCATTAGAAGAAGAAGTAAGGGAAACCCAGAAAAATCATCCAATTGACTTATGCTTGGTCGATTCCAACCCAATCCATGTCAAAACCATAGAATTCAACCTAGAGAAAACCTTGAAAATTAATCCATCTCCTTCTGCTCTTGAAGAGAAAAAGCTATGCAACATGTTAAAAGAAAACCTAGAAGCCTTTGCTTGGAGTTACAAGGAAATGAAGGGAGTACACCCCTCAGTGTGTACTCATGAAATATACATGAAAGAAGGTTGCAAGCCAGACGGGCAACCACAAAGGAGGATGAATCCATATCTTAAAGATATAGTCAAAGAAGAACTACAAAAACTACTAGATGTGAGATTCATTTACCCTCAATCCGATAGTGAGTGGGTCTCTACTCTAGTGTTAGTTCCCAAGAAAAATGGTAAGTGGACGATTTGTGTCAATTACAGGGAGTTGAACAAAGCCACAAAGAAGTATCATTTTCCCCTACCCTTCATTGACCAAGTGCTAGACGGCTTGGCAGGGAAAAAGTCTTTTTCTTTCCTAGATGGATTCAATGGGTACAACCAAATCCGAATCCACCCAGAAGACTAGGATAAGACCACATCCACCTTTCCTTGGGGTAGGTTTTCCTATAGGGTCCTTCCTTTTGGCCTATGAAATGGTCCTGCCATTTTCTAGAGAGCAACATTGAGTATTTTCGCTGAATTAGTACATGATGTGGTGGAAATTTATATGGATGATTTTACACCTTATGGTTGTGAGTTTCAAGAAGCCCTGACTAACCTAGGCAAAGTACTACACAAATGCATTGAAATGAACCCATCTCTCAGTCCTTAAAAATGTGAATTCTTAATTACTGAAGGGACTGTGCTAGGTCATTCAATATCTCAGCGAGGACTGCAGTTGGACCCAAGCAAAATAGCTATCATCTAAAGGGTCCGAACTCCGCAAAAGAAGAGAGATCTTAGGAGTTTCTTGCGGTTAGCTAGATACTACCAAAGGTTCATAAAGGACTTCAGCAAGTTGGCCTTATTTGGGTTATTGGCAAAATATTTTGAGTTTATATGGTTAAAAAGATATCAAGATGCCTTAGGCATTCTAAAGGGTAAGTTAACCACTGCACCAATTCTCCGAGGCCCAAATTGGGCCCTCCCCTTTCATATTCATGTTGATTCCTCACACAAATCCATAAGAGTAGCCCTAGGATAGGTAGAGGAGAAAATACCCTACGCCATCTATTTTATCAATAAGAACTTGTCAAAGGCTGAGCTAGATTATACTGTGACCAAAATGGAACTTCTGGTTGTTGTGCATTCATTAAAAAAATATAGGCATTACATTACAGGCTATCCAACGTTTGTGCATATTGACCATGCTGCAATCACATATTTAATGAACAAACCAGATGTGAATGCTCGAATTATAAGATTGGGAGTAATCTTTTCAAACTTCACCCAGATCAAATCTTGAGAGGGTGTGTAAGGGAAGAGGAAGTTTTTGACATCCTTCTAAACTGTCATGATGGGCCTTGTAGAGGTCACTTTTCAACAAAGAGGACAACATTCAAACTGTTACAAGCAGGCTATTATTGGCCCACTCTTCATCAGGATGTGAAAAAGTACACTAATTAGTGTGATCGGTGCCACAAGATGGGAAAGCCTACTCCAAGAGATGAAATGCCCCTTAAGCCTCAAGTGACTTTCGATCCATTTGACAAGTGGGGCATGGACTTCATTGGGCCTATCAACCCTCCTTCAAAGAAAAAATAGTACATTATTGTGTGCACTGGTTATTTGACTAAGTGGGCTGATAAGTAGGCAATTAAGGCAGAAGTAAAAGAGAAGGTGGCTAAGTTCCTAAGGGAGAATGTATTCTACAAATTTGGATACCCTAGAGAGCTAGTCATAGTCCAAGGTAGCCATTTTACCTCCAACATGATTGAAAAACTTCTCAGGCATCACAAAATCAAGTGGAGGTGACCAACAGGGCAGTGGAGGGCATCTTAACCAAGTAGTGAGAAGCAACAGGAAGGATTATGTAGAGAGACTAGTTGAGGCCACCTAGGCCTATAATACCACATGGAAGACCAGCACTGGATTTACACCCTATGAGCTGGTCTATGGAAAAAGGGCCTTGTTGTCCATTGAGTTTGAATATAACACATTGAGGATGGCAACCCAACTAGATTTCGATCTCAGTCAAGCACAGAAAGAGAGATTGTTCCAATTGAATGGTTTGGATGAATTCAGAATGCAGGCCCTCCTACATACAGAGATAGTTCAGATTCAAAGGAAGATCTAGCATGATAAACGTATTAAAGAGAAGAAATTTCAGGAGGGCAATTGGGCATTGTTATATGATTCAAGGTATAAAGAATTCAAGGGAAAGCTAAGGACAATATGGCTCGAAACTTATGTTGTGGAAAGATGCCATGATAATGGTTCAGTGAAAATCAGAACTATAGGTGAAGAAGCCATTCCATTACTTGTTAATGCACACCGATTGAAAATGTACAAGATACCTTTATCAAAACAAAAATTCATTGACAATATCAATAAAATAGTGATGATGGTGGAGCAAGTTCCATCTCCTCCATCATCAAGTTACCAAGATAAGAGAGAAAAGAATAAGGACTCAGGTGAAAACCTCCATGAGGTGCCTGAGTCCCATCTTCATGTTGAAAACCTCACGAGGTAGCCCAATGATGGAAAAGAAATAAAAGAAAAAGATCCTTGGGTGAAAACCTCCCTTGAGGCACCCAGGGCAAGCAACTAGGGTGAAAGCCTCTCTGAGGTAACCTAGTTATTTTTCAAAAGAAAAAAAAAATAGAGGAAATGATATAATTCTTATTTGCAGGTGGGCGAGAAAGACAGTCAAGAAGCAAAACGAGGATCCAAAGGAAACCCTGCCTCACACATATTCATCTCCTCCACTCCTTACCATGCATGCCTCCATCATTTCTATCATTTTTCCACTCCATTGCTTCAATTTATGAGAAGAATGTGTTTTCTACAAGATCCCCTGAAAACCTTTAGGATGATCCTGTAGGAATTACAGTGGCCTGGAAAACCTACAAGGAGCAATCCGAGGGAACATGATAGGTTTGTTAGGTCCATAAATTTCATCCTAGGCATGATCTAACACCTCACCTCATCCACCATCGTCATCCCTGTGCTCACCAATCAAAACAAAAAGAGATCAGTTTCTACCAGTCATAGAAAACAAAAAAGAAAAACAGAGGAGAGTAAGAGCATTACCTGAGTGTCCTTTTCTCTACACACTCCTAATCCCTCTATCCATTCAATGCACCATCCTCATAACCCCATCCATAAACATGATTAGAGAATTCTAAGGGAGAAGCAGCTACATGACATCCTGTAGGAAATCCTGTAGCCGCTTGTCCCATAGAATGTCAATCACCAGCTGCAGGTCTTCACTAGGATGATCCAGGAGCTCCATAGTAGCAACAACATCAAATCTTCAGTCACAGATACCTGCGAAAGCCAAGAAAACATTAACAGATAGCAAGAGGAGGAAGGAGAATGGCATGCACCAATTAAACAATGTAGCACCTCTGATCCTTGAGAACTGCAGCTGGGCATCGAAACCACATGTAAGTACCCCACTCAATCACCATATGCATCATTTAATCAAAAGTTGTAAGGCTTATGGGATAGTTGGTTTATAAGTGAAAAGGTGGCCAGTTAACTTGGCCACCTTCGTTCAGTCAGCACATGCAAAACAAGGTGTCCTCTCACATGTGGCTGCACTCAACTCAGAGATAGAGGACGAGTAGGACAAAAGGTGGTTAAGTACAGATCTACGAGGTGGGATCTGATTACGAGGAGTGGGAAATTATGATGTGGTAATGGGGACCAGTGGTACAAAAATGGAAATGTACCTTTGTTGCTAGCACACCACCTCACCTAAAAACAACATAAAGGGAAATAAAACATCGTTCGTATGCATTCATACATTCCACCTCCTCGAAACTCCCTCACTCAAATCACTCTCATAACTCTGGCCAGCCAGGGGAAGCCAGGATCCATCGTTTTGCATAGGAATTCCTACAGGAGCATGCACAAGAATTCCTACAAGATATAGTCTGCAGGATACAGTCTACAGGATCAGTCTACAAGATACACAGAGGCAGTCTATAGGATAGGAAAAGAAGAGTTTAGGAGGGATATCATGATAATTTTCCACTCCCACCATTCTAAATAGGTAGGCTCTAAAATTCCATCCCCATTTACAAGCAAATGAACAAGAGGGGTGAATTACATACACAACCAACTTTGTTTTCCTGAAACTATGAGGGGTGAATTACATACACAACCAACTTTGTTTTCCTCCTGAATTAAACAATTTGTGTCAACTCTCTCATTTTCTCCTCAAGCCTCACAAGCAAGATGACAGGAGGATTTAATAGGAGAGAGCCCACAAACACTGTGAGGATACAACAACACCCCTAGGTGCTTGAAATATTTACAAGACACAACTGGATGGGGTTTTTCAAAAAATTCACAGGGTATGGTGATGAGGTGGCTCAAGAATTCGCTCACTCCCTAACTCCACACAGCAGAATCCACGCCACTATTTTAGTTAGATGCCTCACTATATATCTCACCACAGATCTCATCAGTAGGGTCACTGCACTTCCCCTGGGAATTCCATGGAGAAAATAAGACAAAGGAGACAGTCAGGTGGCAAAAAGGAAATCCTTTTTAGAAGGTGAAGAACCCACAGAGGATAAAAATGGAGTAAGAAGGGATAGTCTATCATACCCATGGAGTGGGGTAGGCTATCAAATCATCAAATATATCTCATGTGATGGTAGATATAGTGTTGTTTATGGCTGCCATTTCAAGATCCTTGAAGAGTTAACATTTGGGGTGGAAACACCAGTTCACCAAAGACTCAACATACCCTATTTCTTGATGCAATCATCACAGATTCCAGCAACAAAGTAAAGGAAAGGAATTCCAAACAATTGGCTTATCATGGGTTGATTAGGATCCTCATTGAGGATGCCCTCTAAAACCTCAGAATCCCTATAACATGGTCAATCTTCAGAGACTTGCCAGCAGAGGATGACATCAAAACTCTCACTTATGATGTTTGTCCTTCTATCAGTGACGAGGAGGCAAAACAAGAAGAAGAAGATACAAATCTAGATAAGGATGAGATGGATGAAGAAGTTGACATAAAAGAGCATGGTGAAGTAGAAGAAGAAGAGGGAGAAGAGAAGGAGGATGATGATGAAACAAAGGAGGAAACTAAGGAAGGAACTAATGGAGATGAGGAAGAACCACAAGAGGAGGAAGACAAGAAAAATAGAAAGGAAAAAGTCATTGAAATAGAAGGGAAAGGAAACAAGGAGGAGTCACCTAAGGTGTCTCCAGAGGCCACTGAGAGGGAGGTAGCAGCTGCCCTCACTGCTCTCAGCACCCCAGTCAAGAAAAAAGGAAAAAGGAGGAAAACACCACTATATTTCAAAACAAGGAAGAGCACAAGAATCAAACAAGGGAAGGCACAAAAATCAACAAAAATTCATATTGAGATTGAAGCTTCCCCTACACAAAGAGACAAAATGCCTTCCCCTAAGTCACAAATCACTTATGTAAGTAGGCCTAGTACTAGATCAACTGCCTCAAAGGGTAAGGTCATCCTACAGGATCCATAGCAAAACCTACGGGAAGCAAAAACAGTCCTAGAGGATACTCTGTAAAAACTACAGGAAGTATAGAAATTGGAAAGAAAGGTAGGGGAGAAGCAAGAAAGAAGAAGAAGAAGACCTAGAGACAAAGGAACCAAGCCTGCAACCTAACATGGACTCTTACTAGCGGTTTATTGAAGGAGGCAGGGTAATACCTCAAAAATTTGCCATCCCATTATTTTTCGAACTTGACGAGGAGAGGGTCAGAACCCACCAATGGATGCAAATCGCCAAGTCAAAATGGGTGGAAGGCATTAGGAATGTGGAATAGAAGCTCAAAGAAATGGTCAAAGAGCTAAGTGGCTTAAGGGATAGAGAAGCAATAATGAAGATTAGAGAATATCACTCCCCTCAAAGGTTTAGATAAGCACTCAACAGGACACCTATGTGCAAGCAATCAGTGCAAAGGTTGAAGGTCAATTTGATAGGCCTAAAACTTAGTCCACCATTACTCCTAGGGGTGCTAAAATTGAGGAAAGAAGAAGAAGAAAAGAGGTAGTGGGAAGAGGTAGAAAATAAAGCAAGCTTCTATGAACAAGACAAAGAGACCACAACAGAGGAATGGGATGTCAGAGGCTACCAGAGCCATGAAGGACATGGATATTGAATAAGTTGCTTAGACGATGAGTATTGGGTAATTATATGGGCCTTAATTCACCTCCTAGCTTAGTCAAACCAACTATTCTCGTAACTTATTGCATACTTTTGATTATATTTTGTTTATGAGATGAGTTAGAGTTGGATACATTGATTTGTGGTCTAATGTGCATTTAATGCATGATTAAAGGATAAAGGCAAGGAATTTTGGCAAAGAACTTGGTCAAAACTCGAATGGGCCAAGGGAGTGGAATTATAGGAGGAAAATCCTCCTCATTTACTACCCCTCCATTCAAATATTTCTCCATCAGCTCGGAGTGTAAACAATGAAATCATGAGGACTAGAAGGCAGCCAAGCAAGTGAAGACAAAGAACCAGTTTATCTTGAGAATAGTAGCCGAGCCTCCCTAATTTTAAGGAAGCCATTAGATACTTCATATGTATAAGTAGAGAGGACTAGGACCTCAATACGATTCAGATGTTTTATTGTAAAACCCTACTATATGTTCAAGTTGCAAGACTTGTGACAGTTTTTGTTGTAATCCATTGTTTTGAAAATAAGAATGAGTTTTGCTTTAAGCTAGCACTGAGTTACTTAAAGGACTGAAGCTCTTGGGTTAGGGCCCAACCCTAGCAGCTAAGGCTCCTCTTTATTGTACATGTATGCTAGCATAGATTCATAGTTTAATTTTTCATTTACTTAAGTAGCTACATTTCCATTACATCAGTGTAGATTAGATTGGTTGTATGTTCGTTTGCTTCCATTTGTGCCTTTTTTTCAATTAGCAAGTTAGAAAGGAGAAAAATGATCACCATAAGGTTTTTAGTAGGTGTCTCGACCTCACTTCCTCCCTCTGGGACCATGACCTGAGGAAGAGACCCTTCAGCAACCCAAAAAAACACAGATTTCTAGTTCTTGCATGAGCTTTGGAGTTTGTTATCTTGATTCAGTATTTGGCTCATTTCATTGTCATGTTTATCTATTACTCTATTTCCACAATAATATATCGCTCATGATTTCATTCCCTTCAGCACTTTGTTCATGCATAATATAGGCAATTGATTCATGCTTTTGTAGGTTATGAAAACGTATCTTATTGCATAGTTCTTGGAAGACACACATGTTTTAAGCACAACACATACTCCAGGAGGAGACCCAGACTTCATTACCAGCAGCAACCTTCCACCTCATCCACCTTAGCATTCTCTTGCTCCACCATCACCCTCATTAGTTTGTTTTTCATTTTTCATTGAAATTCCCCTAGATACATTAAGCAAATCTAGCCATCTCTTCTCTTGGATATTGACTGCTGAGTGTTCCTAGACTTTCTAACACCCCATTACACTCATCACACACCTTGTCCAAGCTTCACAACACCTCCAACACCTCACAATTAGCTCTCGGTTGTATGTTGTAGGTTTCCTACAATTCCTACAGAATCATCCTATAGGTCTCTAGTACATCTTGTAGGTTTTCCTGAAACGGTCTGTTTTGAGGGTGAATTGATGGGGAACCTCTAGGAAACCACAAAAAGCCTCCTAGGACCCTTCCACACCATCCAACCACCCCATAAGCCTTCTAGCCATCCTCAATTAGCTTCCATCCACCTGCCACATCCACAAGAACAATTAATTTGCCTACTTGATTTTTCCAAAATATCCAAAAAAGTGAAAATAGATTTAGTTTAGTTTTCTTGCTTACACATTAGTATGGTTTGATGCTCTTTACATATGTAGCTTAGATAACAGCAATAGGTTACTGTTGATTTAGCAATTTTGCTTAGCATAGCTATTTAGACGGTTAATTAGGATATGGTGTGACTTAGCATTACATGTTGTTTTCTTCATTATTGCAGTAGAGTAGCAATCTTAGAATATATTTTCTCTTATTTTCTCTATCAAAGAATCAAGCTTCTTATGACTCTATAAAAGTCTGGCTTGGAACTACTGGGGTCTCTTGCCAGATGAAAAGTGACAATAGGTAGGACCTTTACATTAACTTGTGCATATAGCATTGTCACCTCCAAGTTTGTACGAACCCCGATTTGATAAGTAAAGCTGGTAGCCCAGGAGTTGCAACATCCTTGCTGCAATACTGGCACTTATCAAACTTATCACTTTACCTGACTGACTGAATCTGGCTAACACTTAGCCAAATTTAAATCCCTCCAAGCCCCTATTTCCTTGCGCAAATGAAAGGAATTTGGCCACTATTATTTAGGTTCTTTTCCTTCAATTGATTGCGCAATCCATAATGTTGGATCTATAATTGCATGCACCACCTCCACACATTGGAATAGTCTAACACTAATAGTATAATGCCTTGGAATATCCATCTCAACCAGGTAACTCGAATTCTTTGCATGAAACAATTATTTTGGTCTTATTGATTAGTTATCTAAATGATCATTGAGTTTGTCTTAAGTCTTACTACACAACTTGACCTTCCACTAGTTCCTCCAATAGTTATAACTAGTTAAACTGACAATAACACAATTTAACTAAATTAGATTGCTACAAATTAGAAATCACTCATGCTTATCTAAGCTCAAGGCCTCCAACTTGAATTAACTAAGTTAACTAACTGACAAAATCCATGCCACCTCAGTTAACTACCTCCAATATTTCTACTGAAATGGAAATTTGAATTTACTCTAGTTTGACCAAGGCAAAGTCAAATTGCGATTTTATTGCTACAATTTCAACACTACCTCTCAGAAAGAAATGGATTATATTTCACCCCTATAATTCTTCTTTAAAACTTGAATTTTCCTCTTGATAAAGCCTTTTTCAAAATATCTAGATCTTGTTCATTTGTTTGAATGTATTCCGACAACATTATCTGCCTCTACGCACAATCTTGTAGATGTTGATATCAGATATCTATATGCTTAGATCGATCATGAAATACAATATTTTCAAAAAGATTGATAAAACCCTAATTATCATAATAGATCATAGTTGGATCCATCATTTGGCCAAATAGTCCCACAAGAATCTTTCTCATCCAAATCGCCTCACATGTTGCTTGAGTAGCAGCCACGTATTCTTCTTATGCTAAGTTGAGTGCCATAGATCTTTGCTTCCTACTGTACATGGAAATAACTGTGGACACTGCTATCACAAAAATAAGACCCTGATAGGATGCTCATCAACTCAATCTCAATGTAACTATTTCAAACCAGTCTTTTGGCTAAGGTTTAGCCTCCTGAGCCTAAGAGGGGCTCTCTGAAGGGTTAATGATATTGATTAAAGATATAGATAGATGGCTAACTCTATGGTTTGTGATTTTATATGTTTATAGGTTGAAAGATGTAGACTTACTACCATTGGGCTATGGAGTCAGTGACAAAGATAAAGATAACAATGAAAGAGTAACATATTCAGGAAAGTCCCAATAAATTGAAGTTCATAGAAGTCAGAGCATGTGGGCATGAATTCTGAGTAATGATACATCAAGGTATTCAAAAGGAAAGTATTTAAAGTGATTCATCAAATTTTAATACTTAAATGAAGTCAGATCATGTTCCTTCATGACTTCTAAGTAATAAGCATTAAGACTATGGAAGTAAAACATATCAAAGACAAAAGATAAAGCTCACTGAAGTACATTAAGAATCTCAGCTTTAGAAAAATTAAACTGCCTTTGTATATATTAGTCCCTTCCTAGCATTTACATAAAAGTGGACAAAAGTGTATAACTGGTTGAATTATACATTAGCAAACATCTATTGGGCCATGGATTCAAAGTAGTCTTCAACAAAACATCATAATCAGCTAAACATGGAAGTCAAGGTACTTAGAGTTTAGGTCTATAAGTGAAGCAATGACATAGTGAATAAACATAGTCTACAAGCATGTGAAGGAAGTTAGAGCATTTTCCAATGAATTCTAAGTAACAAATGATCATACCACTGCAAATAAGTAATAGGAAAAGGCCATAGAAACAACTAACACATAAACCCCATGTGAATCTTGAGTAGTAAAATTGATCTTTGTATTAAGTTGGAAAAAACACACAGTCGGCTCCCATAACACAACTTCTTTTGCTAATACAACTGCTAACCTTGAGGAATTCGACCTCATTCTTCATATAGAGTCTTTACAACCTTGGATTCTATGATCCATCCTGAGGAGAATTCAAATTTCTAAAATTGACACCTATCTACTCATAAAACCAACTCTTAATTACAAACAAACAACTAAGTGTCTTTTAAGAGTCATAATACAAATAGGAGTAAAACTCCTAAAACATGTTTCAAAAACCTTATCTAAGACTTAAATACATTTTTTTATAGCTGCTAATCCATGTATTCAACCTTTATGATGCCTCCAACATTCTTACCAGATCCATGACATAACTGTCCAGAAACTGTCTTTGAACAACATGTGTAAAACTGGAAAATTCTGATTTATGAAAATATGGCTTCAAAGAAAGTATTGTTTCTCTAAACTTGTAACACTTTTGAGGAGAGTGAGAGAGGTTATTATATCTGGAGATCTTGTGAAGAGAAACCTCGTTCAGAATTCTAAAATTGGTTTGCATTTGGCTAGAAACGGATCATGAAGTTAACTACTAAAATGAGAAAATAGTGTTTTTCTCTCAATGACTTTCAACAGTTTCATAGCGCAAGTTGAGTAATAAATTTCTCCCACCTCATAAAGAATTTAAATAAAATGAGAGAATTTTTTGTATTTAAGTATGTTCCAAAGAAAAACCTCTTTCAGTTTTCAAAAATGGGTTTTCAATTGTTAGAGAACCCCCTTGGAAGTTGACTACTAAAAATAGAAAAGCAGGGTTTTGCCTCATAGTGCTCTACGAAATTAGCTTGTTTTCATAGCGCAAATCACCTTTTTTGAACTAGTTGCGCTACGAAACTGCAGATTCCTATATGATTGAAAAAATTTAACCCTAAACTTAATGGAATGACTTCTAAATGGAAAATGTGACCTATTTGACCATGAAGTGAACCTAAAGGACTTTATTTGGAAATGAAAGATGACATTTTAAGACTTCAAACCCTATCACTTACCCTTTTATCAAGACTACAATGAACTTTAGACCTCCTTGAAATCACGAACAAAAGCACAGTTGACACAATGATGTTTTGAGATTTTTTGGGTGATAACAGATGCAACAATGAAAATTCATCTTGATGTACTCTTACATTTTGATGGACTCCCTACCTAATCTGCATTTTTGAATCCACGTAAACTCACTCCCTATGTCCATTTTTACCATGTTCCAAACTTGGTAGTGCCTTTGAGGTACCGTAGAACATGCTTAGCTTCCTTTCAAAATAATTTGGTTTTCTTAGACCATATCTTGGCTCAACTGGTTGACTGCATAGCAAATATATTGTCATGTGTTCACAAGATATATTAGTGAACCCACAAGCTGCTGATAAATGGTAGCCTCCACTTCTTCACTTGAAGTGGCATCCTTTTTCCTCCAACTAGTTTTTAGATGAGTCTCCATGGGTTTTATACTCTCCTTGCAAGATCTGATCAACTTCTCATCATCAGTTAAAATCAAATCATCAAAATATAAGACAATAATAAACAGTTTACCTTCTATGAAGATATGATAAAGGTTTTCATCTTCTTCACTTTTAATGAAGCCCAAACTGGTGAGATAGCTGTCAATCCTGGTGTACCATGCATGTGGTGCTAGCTTGTGACCGTGCAATGCTTGCTTGAGTCTACACACATGTGACTCTTGAGAAAGGGTATCAAAACCTTATGGTTGCTTCATGTACGCCTCCTCCTTAATAAATCCATTGAGGAATGCTATTTTTACATCCATCTAGTGAATTTTCCACCCCATCTGTGAAGCTAATGCAATAATTGATCTAATGGATGAGTAACTTGCTACATGAGCAAAGGTATCCTCATAGTCAATTGCCTCAACTTGAAAGAATCCTTCGGCCACAAATTTGGCCTTATAATTTTTTGTGCTTCCATCTTCTACATAAATTATGTTAAATATCCATCTTGAACCCATAAATGATTTATCTACTAGCCTTGGGACCACTCCCCAAACACTGTTCTTTACAATGAATTTGTATTCCTCCACCATTGAATCAACCCATAGAGGTTTCTCTATTACTTCCTTGAAAGAGGATGTCTCCCTCTCTACAAGCTCAATCATTAGATCGATGTAGCCAGTGTACTCATTAGGTGGCCTTCTCTAACTATGCTATGAAGTAGGTGCTCCCACATTCTCCATTACATCATGTAATAATCTTTCATCTTCCCTAGTTCTTTTTCTACCTTCTTTGGATCATTTTTCTTGAGTGGTTGCCTCCACTCTCTGCTCCCTAATGTTTGGCTACTCCACAACTTCCTGAGGTTCCTCCTTTGGAGATAAAATCTCCTCTTCTAGTGGGATATACAACTCCCTCCCAAGAGAACACCGAATCGCTTTCTCCTCATCAAACTTTAAATCCATTCATACAACTATCATTCTGAGGAATGAGAAGTATACATAGTAGTTATGAGGAATTTATGTGTACCCCACAAATACCCCCAACTCTGGTGTTGGTTCAAGCTTCTTCTTTGAGTGTTTGGAGACATGGTAGTAAAGGGGGCTCCAAAAATTGTAAAGTGTGACACATTTGGCTTTCTCCCCAAGAAAACCCCCTCTGCTATAATCATGCCCATAATTCGATGAGGATTGCGGTTCTGCAAAGAGATTTTTGTGTGGCATTCCTCTACCCATAAATGCAGTGCTAGGCCTTGCTCATGCAACATAGCCCTCAGATCTCCCACAATGGTATTTTTATTTCTCTTAGCCACCACATTCTACTGTGGGTTGTTGGGTGATGCCAACTCCCATCAAATGCCTTATTTTTCAAAAAAAATAAAAATCATTCGACACCTACTTACCTCCATTATCACTCCTAAGCGACCTCACCTTCTTGCCAATGTATTTCTCATCTAGTGTCGTGAACTCAACGAGATTGGAGAATGTATGATCTTTCTTCTACATGAAGAAGATCCAACACTTCTGTGAGAAATCATATACAAAGATAACAAAATATTTGTGCCTGGAAGTGGATCATGTTGAGAAAGGTCCACAGACATCAAAGTGGATCCTTTCAAGGACTTCATGTGCTTTGTTTTCCTAATCATGGAAAGTGGATTTTTAATACTTCCCCAAAATACATCCTTTGCACACATCATGCTGCTCAAGTGCTCCTTTGGGGAGGCCTATGGTGATTTTCTGCAAAATATTCAAGGTGCCATGGTGCACATAGCCAAGTATTTAATGCCAAAGTTCACCACATCGAGGCTCTACGCCTTCTCCACCTTAGTTCGCAATGCAAAATAGTCTTCCATATCTATCTTATATAGGTTCTTCACACGAAACTCAATTTGCTTCACCTGTCCCATGGCTATGCGTCTAAGGAATTCCTTTCCTTTGTTTAAAATCACATCGTAACCATGGTCTTCCAAAACTACAACATAGATGAGATTTTTATTTAGGCCTGGAATGAACATGACATCCTTGACTCTGAGAGGGGATCTTGAATCCCTCTGAAAGGAAACTGTATCAATCCTGGTAGATTTGTACCTTCCTTCGTCCCCCATCTAGATGTGCATCTACAAATATTTTTCCTCCATGTCATGGAAAAAATCTCTACACCATTTCATGTGGAACAAGACATCACTAACTGAGTACCACACACTCCCCATCACTCTGCTTCCCATGCATGCGATAAGGGTAAATTCAAGATAGAAATGTGAAGCCAAAGCTTCATGTGCTTCTCCTCTTGAGGTCTTATTGTAATTTTGTTTGAACACTTCATGGCATAGTGCCCAAATTCATGAAAATTGAAGCATTGAATTTCATACAAATATTTCTTCTTGTCCCCTTGACTAGATTCTAGTTTTGATTGAGATTTCTTCCCTTTTCCCTTCTTTGTGATTTTAGGGAATAAATTTTTTTCTTCATCCTCACCCTCGGATGAAGTCCCATCTCTGGTATTCCACTTTATTTCCTCCTATACCAAGTGAAGCCATAAGTGTTCCTAATTTGGTAGTTTATCCCTTCCATTCATTGAATCTCGGTAGTTGCGCTAGCTTTTGGGAAGGCTTAGAAGGGATAGGGCTACCATATCATCCCTTGCTAGATCAACACCAACCCTGCCATGTTCATCATCACATTGTGTGAACCTACCCACATACTACAAAATAGTGTCGTTCTTTTGCATCTTGATGTTTCAAAGTTTATCCTTCAATGCAAACTACCTTTTGTCACTACTGTTCTCAATCAATTCTATAAATTCTTTGTACATTATGAACATAATTTCTTTTCCATGGATATTTGAGACAATGTGATTGCGTACTCCCTCAAATATTATTCTCTTCTCCTTGGATACATATTTCTTCCATTGAGCAAGGTTTTGGAAATCAATATCTACTCATTTTGCAACATTTGTCTTCATGTATTCTAGCATCCATTATCATCCAATACCTCCTCCATGTGATCCTTCCATGTGTTGAAATTAGAGTTTCCTTCCAAGGAATACTCTAATATCAACCATGTGAAGCTCATCTTCCCAACTCTGAAGAGATCCTTCAACACTGAACTGCAAATTCGATTCTATTGAGAAGAAACTTTGAAATTCCTTCTCTAGTGTGAATCCTACTCTCGTACCATGTAAAATTATGTGTAGATTTCCAACTTCTTATGGAATTTTCTAAATCATAAGACACAAACCTACTCTACTACTCTACATAATTCAATTCACAATCTTGAGAACAAATAATAAAAATGCAATTGGAAACATTACACATACAAAGTGATTTATCAAGGGGAGAGAAATTGCTCAAAACCCCTCCTATCTATATCGAATTATCAAAGAATAGATATGTATTACATATTCTCTACCTGACTGCTTGACTCTAGCCAACATTTAGCCAAATTTCAAGCCCTCCAAGCCCTTATTTCATTGCGCAAATCCAAGGGAACTAGGCCCCTATTATTTATTGATTTTTCGCTCAATTGATTACGCAATCCATAAGCTTGGATCTTTGATCGCATGCATCACTTGTACACATTCGAATAGTTGAAAACTGATAGTACAATTCATTGGAATCTACTTCTCAACTGGGTAACTCAAATTATGTGCATGCAATAATTATTTTTGGTTGATCGATTAGTTATCTGGATGATCACTGAGTTTGACTGAAGTCTTACTACACAACTTGACCTTCTAATAGTTCCTCCAATAGTTAGAACTATTTTAGCTAACAATAACTCAATTTAACTAAATTAGATTGCTACAAATTAACAATCACTTATGCTTATCTGAAATCAAGTCCTACAACTTGAATTAACTAAGTTAAATGAGTGAAAAAAGTCATGTCACCTGAATTAATTACCTCCAATATTTTTGTTGAAATGGAAATTTAAATTTCTCTAGTTTGACTAAGGCGAAGCGAAATTGATATTTTCTTATTGCAATTTTAAACATCATTGGGTTGGATGGTTTTCACACCTCTTCACATGTTTTCACAAACAAATCACTAAGCCATTTTCCCGTCAAAATCTTCATCCTTGTAGGAGGAAGGGAGGGGGCATGGAAAAAGATGTGATAGGATGATGTTTGAGAGGTACATGTTAAGCTATGACTTTATTAATTTGGGTAATTTTGGATGGACATGATGTGTAATTAGGTGTACTAATTTGTCACGTGGAAATTAGGTTCATTATTTGAGTAATACATGTAAGATATGTATTTTAGTGTAGGTTCGGGAATTTATGTTTGTCGTGGAATTACTAATTAGAACTCGGGTTTGATCTTTAACACCATGGCTTATTTTAGAGTTACTACTTAAGAACTTATTTTTTATCTTCAAAACTAAGGCTTATTTTAAAATTCAATAATGAATGTTTGAATCAGTTAAGTGTAGGTATTTAGAATTTAAAATGGGGATATTTTTGACTAATAGGGTGGTTATCTATAACGGAATTATATATGTAGTAGTCTATAACGCGACTTTTTGAAAGCTTTTTCGGCAGATTTTTCCGGTCAAAATCCGGCAGCAATTCATTGGAATCCCAAGTTTGATCGCTAGTTTCTGCACAATCAATGGCTCCCAGGGGTTTTTCAGGGCGCTGAATTCAAATATGCAGTTAAAAAACCATTTTAACTGCTAAAAATCAAGATTTAACCTCATTTCTTCCGCCGGATTCTGTCACCGGAATCTCCAAAAAGTCGCATTATAGACAACTCCATTATATATTGCTCAAAATATTGATTTAGGAAGGTTACAAGGTTTATAATTGAATTAGAGCAAGGAATCCATAAAAAATGACCATGTAGATGTAGAGATGTAGTAATATGGAAAATTGTGTCTTTGTTTTTATAAAGAAGTTTTTTTTACAAATGTTGTTATTAAAGAATATGAGCATCCCCAGTTTAGTGGAATTTTTATTAAAATAACCTGAGGAATAATTTTTTAAACTATGAAAATAGTTAAATGAAATATTGTTAGATTTAAGACTTTTGTCATCAATAATGTAGATAGATGTCTTTGCATTAATCACATTATTTCTAGCTTATTTTTAGGATTTTTATTTTTATTTTTATTTTGTTCTTTAACTCGTTTTACTTAGTAATAATTTTTCTTGCTTCCTCCTTTTTATATTATACATAATTTTGTAAC
The DNA here is from genome assembly GCA_000404065.3 of Pinus taeda. Classification (NCBI taxonomy): domain Eukaryota; kingdom Viridiplantae; phylum Streptophyta; class Pinopsida; order Pinales; family Pinaceae; genus Pinus; species Pinus taeda. The sequence continues at coordinate 109,818 of APFE031216649.1, read as the reverse complement.
CCTCTAGATATTAGTTATTATTTTGTTCCCCTCTTGACCTTCATTTTTTTGAATATATGTAAAAGTTGAGCCTTTCTCTAATATTATTATTAACTCAGTCAGTATAAGTGATATATGTATATACCTAATAACCTCTTTATATTTAAATAGTAATAAGTAACATCTTTTTCATTTTATATATTATGATAAATTATTTCTAGAACCATTTCTTAACCTATAACTCTAGTTCTATACAATTAAACGTAGTTATATTTTATTTATTTGGAAGAAGTTAGCCCATAATAATATTTTATAAATTGATAATATTTATTATCTCTCACTACATAATTAGTTATTAAAACATTAAAGTAAATATTTTATTTTACTTTCAAAGATATATACTATTTTAATAGATAACTTCCTTACCTCGACTTTAAATAATATTTTACTTACGTTATTAATTAATTATAAAAATAATGGAATAAATATTTTTATAACAGCTAAGTTTTTAAATAAACATATAATATTTTTAATAGATAACTCCTTACCTGATTTCGAAATAATATTTTTTCCTACCTTATTAAATAATTAATTATCAAAATTATGGTATAAAATATTTTATTTATATTTATTTATTCCTAACAGCTAGTTTTTAACTAAATATATATTATTTTAATAGATAACTCCTTATATCTAATTTTTAAATAATATTTTACTTACCTTATTAACTAATTTACCAATGGCTAATTTTCCACAACTAATTCTGGGCAATGATGTATCCATACTATTTAGTCCTTAAGATCGATTGATTCTTGACCTTTTCCTCACGATGGACCACATTAGTTGGTTCGAAAAGTCTTTTCCTCAACCAAATCCTAATAATGTGATTAATCTGAAAGTCATTTATCTAATTGAAATATTGTTTTTTCAAAATATTATTGAATTATTATTTATATATGAATTTTTAATATTTTCCATTTCATGAGTTATTATAAGCATTGTTTATTTTGAAAGATTATATTTTCTAATCTACATTTTTGTGTAATTAAGTTGATCATTTTATATTAACATACATGTTACAAGTTCTATGGGCCATCATGTTTTGGATTTCACTTATTCTCCCCATGTTACAATAACTTTTGTGCATCAGAAAATGTCTGATGCCTGTGATTTGGGAACTAAGGCTTCTAGGGGCCATCATGATTTGGATTTCATTTATTCTCCCCTGGTGACAATAATTTGTGTGCATCAAAAAATGTCTCTATGTCCTTAGCATCTCCTCATTTGAGAATGTTGGTGGCAAGATTGGTTCCTTTCTTTGGTTCTTGGAGATATTTGTTAGATTCCCCTAATATATATCATAGAAGAGCTAACAATAACAACCACTTTGAGACACTTCCAGATCCGGATCCAATAGTCATTGAGGCCTACTGCAACAAATGAAGACAAGGAGACTTCAAAGTTTCAGGAGGAGCCTATTCTACTTGCTGCATAGTTGATTGGGGATGACATGCTCAAAAACTATTCTGAGTTTGGGAAACATATGACAGTGAAACAAGAAAATAATTATGTAAAGGATGTATTCTCTCATTTCTTAGAAGCTGGGAGCTTGGCGCTTAAGGTTGGGGCCAATGAATCTGCCGTCATTCAAATGAGACCCATCATAACAAGAACGAAGGCAAGACCCTTCCATGGAAGCAAGGAAAACACAAAAAAGACCTCTCATTATGGGCAACAAAGCTCATACGTACTTTGGTTGGTCAATCAAGGCAAAGAAAAATGTTCACCGGTGCTTCGGTCGATGAAGAACAAGTCTGGGCTCATACGCACTTATATGATCATTAGCCAAGGTCACCAACTAGAGAATGAGCTCATCAAATTGAGCCCGAGTAGCTTTAACACTATATAGGACTTTCTCACCATGTTAAAGTATCTAAGGGTATATTTTAATCTATGTGGGATTAACAAGGAGGAAAAGCAATTGATTCTATCCTTTCTTCCCAAACTTGAACCTGATTACTTTGTTTTCATTGCTGCCTTCCATGCTACTAAGACTACACTCAAAACTGCTTATAAGATGCCATCCCTTGAGAATTTTGATGTTGTGCTAACCAAGGAGAAGTACAAGCTTATGAAAATGGGTTGTTTAAAGCAATCAAAATCACATGAATTTTCTGCTAAACCTGTCAAGTCCCCCTCCTAAACCAAAGATGATCACAAAAAAATAAAGCTTCTAGTCCTGAGCTCCAACTGGGTATCAATTATAATCTGGCTAAGGACATGAAGAGAGCAAGGGCTAACATCTCCTTATTCGAACTTTGTTGATTGGAGCAACATCATGCATTTATTGAACAAGCTCTTAAACACCTAAGTTACACCTATCTACAGAATGTAACTACCTTTTGCATATCAATAAAATATATTTGGTTTCTTCAGGTTGAAAAAAATAAAACATAAAATCAAAATAAGAGTATCTATCCGTGAGTTTGGAGTTGAGATAGATGAGGAAACCTTCCAAATGAGGAAAGCCCATTCGACTCATCTGAGCACATAAGTGAGAAGTTATAAGTGAGAAAAATTAACCATGTGACAGTTTATGTAATCATAAACTAAATACATGGTCAAGGATTTTGACTTATATTTATCTGCAATCATTAGGTTGATTTTCATGGAAACTTAATATGCTAGTTGTGTGCTCACCCACTGACACCCTTGGCACTGTCAGTTTGTGATGTAGCCAGAGTAATAGTTGATGAAGGAGACAATGTCTCAAAATTTAGCAAGGGTGATGAAGTATATGGTAATATCCAAAACTTCAACATAGGTAGGCGAAAACAATGTGGAACTTTAACATAATACACATCAGTGGAAGAGAGTATAATTGCTTTGAATCCTGAAAGCATGTCCTTTGAAGAAGCAATCAACTTTCCTCTAGCTCTTCAAACTACACAGGAAGGTTTTGACAGAGTAAATTTTCAAAGGGTTCACACTGTGTTCGTTGTAGGTGGAGCAGGAGGTGTTGGTAGCTTGGCTATTCAGGTAAAAGTGAGAACTAGATATTTTTCCTTTAATAATTTTCTTCCTCTGCATATGATCAAGTAAGAAGTTGTACTAATAATTGTGTTATTCAGCTTGCCAAATATGTGTATGGAGCTTCAAAAATAGTAACTACTACAAGCCCTGGGATTGTAGATTTTTTGAGGCAATTAGGAGGTGATACTGTGATTGATTATAAGAAGCAAAGCTATGATCAAATACCACAAAAGTTTTAATTTCTTTTTGCACCATTCATAGGTTTGACTGGCTTTTTTCCCTTTCTTTTTAATGTATTCACATTTTATATGAACTTCCTATCTTTGGCAATCTCATTAACTGTTTTTTTGTAGTTTGGATGCCTAATAAGCAAGGAGTTTAAATTTGAGACTTGTATTGCCAGTTCAAATTCAAAATAAACATCTTTGGAAATTAATATAGTTTCGGTCTCCCCCTTTACACAAAATGGTAATGGTGTGGAGAGGTTTAACTCAAATTTGTGCTATATTGTAAGCTGTGATAATAAAATTCTTGGATTATTTTGCTATGTTTGATCCATACATGTCAACAACTATTCCTGCCAATTCTGTTTGTTTTAAGGTTTAAGGTTGGCCAAATAAGTTTTAATCATTATCAACATTGCAAGAATAACAATCCCAGTAATACTAAAGATGTAGAATGAACAAAGTTCGATTCTTGTCTAGTGGCAAAGCTTACTGGCTGCAGATTGGAATCCATATATTCACACTAGTCTACATCTTTTGTCTAATGTAGACCTTCCATGCCTGGTGAGAATGAGGTTGCTTAACAAAATTTATGTTTGAGTTCAAAGGTTGTAGGCCAAAACCAAATTAATAATCGCTATTATACTGTAGAAATTCTTGTAGATCTATATTCTTCATGATGTGCCATTTAGCATTTTACTTTGCATTTTTTATTGGCTCTTTATTCTGTATAAAACCCAAAAAATAGCTTTTGGCTAAAAGGATCCAATGTTGATTCTACACTTGCCCTTTGAGAACCTTTCTTGATTTATGTCTTTGTTCTAGAAAAAATATGGATTACAGGTATGAATTGGATTTTGCAGGAGACTCGCACAGATCTTACGTGGTTTCCAAAGAGAAGAAAAAATTATCGATATTGAAAACCCCTCACCTCATCATGTTACAAAAATTATATATTACAGAGCAATGGAACACATAGAATATTGAATAAATATAAACACAGAAAACACATAAAGCTAGAGAGACACAGATATACATGATTCACCCAGTTTGGGCTACATCCACCCCAAACAGCCAGTCCTTCCTTTCTATTATCCATCAAAATTAAGAGACACAACCTACATCAAATCTTATATAATATCCTCTGTTTTCTCTCACAGTCTCACCTCTCTGTTTCTCACTCGGAGAATACACATCTATTACACAACCTCAATACAATGCCCTCATACAAAGAGAGGGGGTTACCTTCTAGGGAAAAAACCCCTAAACTAAACATAAGTTGTACCGTCAGATCATCCGCCTAATGAATTGCTAGATTGACTAGAAATTACTATACTTTTACAAGGAAATTTTACATTTGTTTTTAGCTTCAGGGACGTTGCCCCCGAAACCCCTGTCGGGGGATCGCTGGCCCCAGACCCCCCAGCTGAGGGGGATCAGTGCCCCTGAACCCCCTCGGGGGGGACAAGTTCTCCCCACACCCCCCTGCGTGGAGGGGTGTACAAACTTCCTGGGGTATACATCCAGGTGAAACAAAGACCACTAAATAATCATGCTCCACACCCAACAATCTCCCACTTGGAGAATGATTGTAGCAACTCCATTATTGCTTCATTTGCTAGAGAATGACTCCTCTTTGGACCTGGCTATTTCTCATCTTCATCGTCATCCTTGAAGACCAATTAAAATTAAGCATATTCTCAATTTCTCCCTGGTTACAAATTTTGTTAGCATATCTGTAGGATTCTGGCTAGTGTGTATCTTTTCCAGCTTCAACACTCCATCTTCTAGCACTGATCGTATGAAATGGTACTTGAGTTGTATGTGTTTAGTCCTAGAATGAAATGTTGAGTTTTTTGCAAGATGAATGGCACTTTGGCTATCACTATATAACGTGCCCATATCGTGATCCTTACCCAAGTCACCCATAAACCTTTGTAACCAAATCATTTCTTTACTAGCCTCTGTAGCAACAACACTTTGGATTTTTGAAACCCAATTGACAGTTGTTCCACCTATAGTAAATACATATCTTGTTGTGATCCTCATGTTATCTTTGTCACCTGCCATATCTGCATCAAGATATCCCTGTAGAGAAATGTTTGAACCACGAAAGCATAATGCTTGATTTGTGGTACCTTTCAAATATCTGAGAATCCATTTCACTGCCATCCAATGTTCCTTTCCTGGATTGTTCATATACCTGCTTACAACTCCCACTGCATGTGCAACATCAGGCCTTGTTCAGACCATTACATACATTAAGATTCGAATTGCTGATGCATATGGAACTTTAGACATATAATCCATGTCTTTTTGGGTCTTTGGGCACATTTCCTTACTAAGTTTGAAATGGCTAGCAAAAGGTGTACTAACTAGTTTTGCATTGTGCATATTAAATCTTTTCAACAGCTTTTGTATGTACTCATTCTGAGACAATGTTAATTTGTGATTTTTCCTGTCTCTAGTTATCCTCATACCAAGGATTTGTTTTGCAGCTCCCAAATCCTTCATCAGAAGTGAATTTGCCAATTTTCTTTTCAGCACATTTATTTCTTGCATGTTAGACCCTGCAACAAGCATGTCATCTACATTCAATAACAATATAATATAGTTGCCATCATTTTGTTTTTTCAGATAAACACAATGATCAAACTGACATCTAGTATAACCTTGTTCAGACATAAACCTATCAAATTTTAGATACCACTACCTTGGAGCATGTTTTAAGCCATACAAGCTCTTCTTCAACTTGCAAACTAGTTTCTCCTACCCTTTCACCTCATATCCTTGTGGCTGCTGCATATATATCTCTTCCTCCAAATCCCCATGGAGAAAGGTTGTCTTCACATTTAACTACTCAAGATGCAAATATTAAACTCCTACTAGACTTAAAATGGTTCTGATTGAAGTCATTTTAACAATAGTAGAAAATATTTCATCAAAATCCATACCTTTCTTCTCTGCAAACCCCTTCACCACAAGTCTAGCCTTGTACCTCTATTTTCCTCCATCTTCTTCCTTCACCCTGTAAACCCATTTATTCTGAAATGTAGTTTTACCTACAGGCAACCTTACTAAGTCCCAAGTCTGGTTATGCATTAACGAATCTATCTCTTCTTCCATGGCTAGCTCCCACTTCTTCCTACTTTAAACCTGCATTGCTTCTTCATAACATTCGGGTTCACCAGAATCAGTCAACAATAAATAATATAATGAAGGAGCGTATCATTCACGGGGTATACTTATCCCGTTAGATCTTCTAACACCACTTTCAAGTGTTTGGGGTGCTTGTTGCTATTGTGGTGGTTGTTGTTGTTGTGGTTGTTGATTATTATTATTTTCAGGCACCTTTAATTTTTCAGTGATTTCATCAAGAACTGTGTATTCCTTGTTTTCTTTTTCCTGTTTCTTTTCCTGCAACTGATTCTTATACAAGACCTTTTCATTGATATTACATCTCTGCTCCTAATGATTTTGTGATTTTCATAATCATATAAGCGATAACCAAAATCATTAACACCATATCCAATAAAGGTACATTTCTTTGACTTTGCCTCAAGCTTTGTTCTATTTTGTTTATCAATATGGACAAAGGCCTCACAACCAAAAGGCTTTAAAAAATAGTAATTTACCTTTTTACCTGTCCATGCTTCCTCTGGAACACCACCATCCAAGGAACTTGAAGGCCCTCTATTTATTAGATAAAAAACAGTATCTACAACATCTGCCCAAAACTATAAAGGCAGTTCTGCATGCAATCTCATGCACCTTGCATGCTCCATGATTGTTTTGTTCATCCTTTTTGACACACCATTTTATTGTGGTGTTATTAGAACTGTCTTCTCTTTGTGAATTCCATGCTCTGAATAGTACCTATCAAAATCTTTGCTACAATATTCACCTCCATTGTCTAATCTAAGACACTTCAATTTCTTTCCTATCTCAATCTCAACCAAAGCTTTCCATTTCTTGAAAATATCAAATACATCAGATTTGTTCTTAATACACTAAATCCAAGTTTTTCTAGTTGCATCATCAATAAAAGTAACATAATAATGAGAGCCACCGAGAGATGATACTTGAGCAGGTCCCCATACATCTATATGCACAAGCTCTAATTTTTCGCTCTTCATTTCTTTCCCAACTCTGACTCTCTTCTATTTTCCATAAATGAAATTCTCACAGAAGTCTAAATCAACATTCTTCAAACCTGACAACAAATTCCTTGAGTGAAGAATCTTCATTTCCTTTTCACTCATGTGTCCGAGCCTATGATACCATAATGCTGCATCTGCTCCTTTGGAAGTTAAAGCATTAATAGAGTTAGAAATACCATTGCATATATACAATGTACCAACCTTTTCAACTTTTTCTATTACCAGGGCTTCTTTGGTGACCTTCCAAGCTTTATCTGTGAAAGTTGTCACACAACCTTCACCGCTTAACTGCCCTGTTGAAGTCATATTTTTCTTTAGATTTGGAACATGCCATACCTCCTTTAGTAGCCATTGGTTTCCATTCCATTGTTTTACAAGAACCTTACCCATTCGAACAATTTTACAGGGTTTATCATCACCCAAACGAACTTGTCCAAAATCTCCTTGAACATAGTCATGAAAGTATTTCTTATTAGGTGTGGCATGGAATGAGGCCCCAGAATCTACTACCCAGGAATCAGTAATATTTTCGAAAGAAAGAATCAAAGCATCTTGTAACACCTCACCTGTCACATTTGATTCATGATTGTTTTCTTGCTGTGCATCCCCTTATTTTCCCTTCTGAGATCTACAGTCTTTCTTTAGGTGTCCTTTCTTTCCACATTTCCAGCACACTATCCTCGATCTGGACTTGGATCTGCCTGTCCTTGATTTTTAGCGATATCCTGAGCTCTTTCCTCTTTCCATTTTTCTTCCCCTAGACTCTGCACTCAAAGCATTTCTCGATGTCTTTCCAGAGCTTTTCCATCACATTTCCTCACTAAGGATAGCACCCAAACATCATCAAACTTTAAAGTACTATATCTAGAGACAGAGTTACTAATGGCCATTACTAAACCATTCCATTTCTGGTAATGAGCGCAAGAATAATAGAGCTCTAAATTCATCATCAAAGTTCACCCCTACAAAACATAACTGACTTGTAACTGTATTAAAATAATTTAAATGGTCTGCAAGAGATCCACCTTCCAACATCTTCATATTAAATCACTGTTTCATAAGAAATACCTTGTTTGAGGCCGAGGGTTTTTCATATAGTTTCTACAATGCCTTAGTCAAACCCTCTGTCATTGTTTCCTTCGAAATGTTGAAGGCGACCAACGCTGCGAGGCACAACCATATTGTTCTGAGTGCCTTTCTATTGAGAAGGTTCCATTCTTCATTTGTCATACTTGTCGGCATCTTCACCTTTCCACCCAATGGTAGGTATAGATCTTTCTGATACAAATAATCTTTCATCTACATCTTCCACAGTGAGAAGTTTTGGCCATTATATTTCTCGACCCTAAACTTACCATCTTCTGCCATTGCTCCCACTCGAATGAGGAACCCTTCTTTCCTGTGAGTTTATTAGCCAAATAAACCTTTTGCTCTGATACCAGTTTTTATAAAATTATATATTATGGAGAAATGGAACACATAAAATATTGCAGAAATATAAACATGGAAAATGCATAAAACAAGAGATACATAGATATATGTGGTTCACCCAGTTTGGGCTACGTCCACGCCGAACAGCCAGTCATTCATTTCTGTTATCTAGCAAAATGAAGAGACACAACCTAAAGCAGATCTGATGTAATATCCTATGTTTTCTCTCACAATCTCACCTCTCTGTTTCTACCTCGGAGAACACACATATATTACACAAACTCAATACAATTCCCTAATACAAAGAGAGGGGTTGCCTTCTAGGGCAAAAAAAACCTAAACTAAACACAAGTTCTACCATCAGATCATCCGCCTAAATGAACAACTCAGATTGACTAGAAATTACTATATTTTTACAAGGCAATTTTACATATGTTTTTAGCTTCGGGGGCACTGCCCCCGAGCTACCACCGGGGCACCACTGGCCCCAGACCCCCAGCGAGGGATCGCCCCCCCGGACCCCGCCCCCCACATGGAGGGATGTACAAACTTTTTGGGGTATACATTCGGCTAAAACAAAGACCTCTGAACAATCATGCTACACACACAACACGAAGTCTTCGAGACTGTCTAGGTGATCGGTCAGCCACTTTGAATTTTTTATTAAGATCTAATTAAAGACTCAAAAAGATGAAAACTAGGACAACTAAGAGCACAGAGCACACACTAAAAAGTCCCTAAAAGATGTCAGCCAATCAAACAACTTTCAAGTATTTCTGCTTCGAGTGATGAGGATCGGACACCAAAATACAAGAAAGTGAAGTAAGGGGCCTTCCGAAGATAGTCTTGGATAATAACAGCCTAGTCCTACCAGCGAAGGTAACAGAGGAAGTTATGCTGACCTCCTAATAACAGCCTACGCCGGTGCAAGCCCCCAAGCTTCGCAAGGGTGCCCTCCAGTAGTATCGTTGAGAGTGATACAACGTCGACCTCAAGTGCCACCGGATTCCCCTTCGCAACCACCTATGTTGATCCCTAGGAGAAGAAACTAAGGTTACCAACTCGTGTCAGAAGCTAGGCGAAACAGTCTTGAGGTAAGGTCGAACAAGTAGGAGAGGCGGTATCTCTCTTCCTTATCTTCAAAAACCCTCATGCTTAACTCCCAGATCCGGAGCTTTCCTGGTCTCCCTAACACAATTGGATTTGCACTGATTATTCAGACTCCTATGTTTGATAGTTTAAATGGCCTTGGAGAGTTTTCTCTCCACTCTCTTAATCCAAGGCTCTAAAATATCCTAAAACTTGTTGGTGTGTCTAACTTGACAATTATAAAAAAGTTTTAGTGTATTTTAATTAGCGTTTGTTTTTAAATGGGCTATTCTTAAGTCAAGGGATAAGTGGAAATGAATCTTGTGGTGTTTTGATGCAAAATAAATTAATAAAAACCAAACTATATGCAAATGCACTCGTTTTGTTCTTCGATGAAAGAAATTTCTACTAGGTTTAGAGGAACTTGAAAAAAAGAAACAAATTTTTCTTTTATTTTCTTTTACTCAAGCTTCACACTCACAATAATTAACAAAACTACGGATTTCCTAAAAAATGCACAGATTTATCCTAATGCAATGAGTACATGCTGATGCAAAACTTAAGACTACTCTAAATCAAGAAACGAAAGTAACTTGTTTATCAATTCTAATTTGCCACTTAAGATTTTTAGATAGAAAATAAGTTGCTAAAGCTCATTTTCGTCCAAACACTAAAAGCAAGTTTCAAGACAAACAAAAATGTAATTTCACTCGGAAAAAGAAACTAAATCAAAACAAAGTTCAAGAAAGAAAAACCAAGTTTTCAAGAAGTTTACTTCAAAAGCAAAAACAAAAATGACTTTTCAAAAATGCTCTAAACAAGACTGAAACTTTATGATCGAAGAATAGGCAATAAAACACTTTGCAAGTTGACAACACAAAATAGGTGAAAACTTAACAAAAATGTGTTTCAAGATGCTCTTAACAATCAAAAAGCAGCAACAAGAGCTTGGCAACAAAGACCAAAAGATCGAAAAGACTACTTTCAAGAAAGTGTGAATCAACAACTTTCAGAAAGTAAGCAAAGCAGATGGTCATAAAGATGCAGTTTTGACACACAAACAAAAAGTCACCAAAACAAGATTTGACACAAAGATTGAGATCAATCTTTCTGCCCTGGAAGACCAGAGCAGCCAAGATTCCCAGCAAGAAATCTTGTGTGCTTAAACAAAAAGATGACTCTTGCAATAAAACAAAACAAGACCAACACTTTCCACAACCGGAGAGAGTTTGAAATCATGTACTTTCTGTAAAAATAAAAACTGACATAGAAAAGTAACTGTTCAGGACTGATTTAGACTAGCAGAAAGATCTACAGACACAAAAATATTTGAAAAATCTTGAAAATTGTAGGGTATACACGACTGTGTTAGTGCACAACTACGTGTATATGCAATTCTGCCTAAGGAAACATACGTATACACGGGTTCACTTAAGGAAACATGCGTATATACGCTTCTGTAAGCTAGAAAAACAACGTATATAAAAGATTCCTAGAAACAACAAAAAGCAGCCTGAAGAAACTAATCAAACTTACAATTCAATTTCCTATAGGAACAGACTACACAGTAACAACAAGAAAATAGACAGTTGAGCCCTAATTGGCTTGAACAAACCCAAACTAGGAACAACAATACTGTAGTCCCCAGTGGAGTCGCGAATTCTGTTAAGGGATAAATTCCCCTAGGGTCTTGGGTTGATACCCTAGCAGATCAGAGGTTATCTACAAAGAAAAACACACATTCCACACAGCCATGATGCTAATAGAAGCAAACTATATGAAGAGAGGTGCACCTGGGGGTCCTTCATTTGGGAAGATCCAGCCAAGGTCCAAACCCTCTTGGAGTTCCTTTTATTCCTTCAACCTACAAAACAATCAATTCCAGAAAGCACAACAGTATATTGACCAAGCATCATAAAGAAATCATCTTCATGGCATATCGAAAGGTAGTTAGTTATGCAATTAAAACAACCATTCATATGTGAATCATAAAATTGATATCATAAACATGAAGAAGATTTTTATCGGGAACAAGACAAGTGTTTCTTTTATTATAGATAACTAAAGTATAGAAATGAATGATTTCACCTGAGTCTTCCTTTTGCAGGCTCCAAGCGGAACCATCCTCTAGATTCGTCCAGTCTCAAGCCTTCAACAAACTCCTTCCATGACTTACTCCAAGATATCTCAAGTAGTAGAAAGACATCATAACACAAGGAAACAAGGGTTTCCTGTAATGGGGGAAGTGTTAGAAGCACAAGGATCTTTAGACCTGGTTAGGGATAATCTCAGTAGAGTGATCTTTCTCTCTCTCTTCTCCTCCCTCAGGCCTTCCCATTGAAGCCTTTTTATACTTCTCCCAAATTAGTTTTTTAGTTGGGAATTCGTTGGGAACAGTTGGGACACGGGCACTAATAGGTAAGCAAAAGGTAAAACCTGTGATCTCTGCACGAAATTGAGATTTTTTTGTTAAGTGTTTTAAGACATATACGTGGGTTGGGTGTACATAGACTCGTGTACACATGCGTTTATCTCAGGGCAATGTCGCGTATAGGGACTAAAACATTGTTTTTTAAAGTATTTGGACCAGGTTTGGAAGGAGGGGTTGCCCTAAGCCATGAGTGCAACATCACAAACATCAAGAGTGAGATTTGGAGCTATAACACAAACCTTCGCCCATTTCATCAAGAGTGAGATTTGGAGCTATAACACAAACCTTCGCCCATTTCCTCCATGATAATCTATCGCTCGATTGTCATCCTATCCTCAACACCCAAATCAAATGGTGCACAACCATATCAGGCTCACCCAATGCCTGACCTTTACCTGCCCGCTAAAGTGGTTTTTCCCGACCCCTCCTCCGCTACATGTCGAGTGCTAAGATAGATCAGGTGACCTCGCCAAAATACCACCCCTTCAGTAAAGCGATGCGATGGCTTGGGAAACCACCTCCCTGTCCAACTCAATAAACTGCTCACTGTTCATTCATAAGTTGCCCACCAAAAAGTGATTGTTGCTCAATAAAAAGGTTGAGAAGCGCTATTTGGTATTTCTCGCTCGATCTCTTTGTAAACCTCTGCAAACCATTGTGACAGCCGCAAACCTGAAGATTGCCAATTGACCTCAAATTCACCCTTGAAGAAGCTACAAAGACCACAATCAAACTTGTAGAGCCTTCTCAACCTTCTACAGTTACCAAGAACACCAATTTGAAGTTTTCACCCAAATTCTAGGTATTTGAAGACGAATTACCAAATACCCTTTCCATTTGAAAGTGTTCAGTGTTTAAAGTATTTAATTGAGTAAAATTAATTGAAATCACTTTAAAAATCAAAGATTATGTCTGGCTTAAATTCCCAAAACCCTCTTGAAATCTTCCAAACTTACCACAAACATCTTATATAAACCCGCAAAAGTCAAATTTAAATCCATAAGAACTAAATTATGGCTACCCCCATCTCCATGGATGTCAGACCACTATCAAACCCCCATTTGGACCTTGACCACCTTCCCCTGGCAGACATGGATTTCCAAATCAATGACACAATTGCCTTCAAATGACTACTCAACATTCATTGTTGGAGTAAGGATAGATATCTCAACCATGTTGATGACATTGTCCTTTGGGTCCAACTCGCCTAAATACTAGTTTCCGAAAGTACATGTTTTCCCTGAAATTGTGCACTTATGCCATGCTCATTACATTCCCAGTGAGAGAGATATAAGGTCCGGAGACCAAAAGATATTGTTTTATCTTATAGTTGAATCAATCAATGAGATGCTGCAAGTCCAACCAGGTCCCAACCTGACCCCACTCTCCATTGGGGATTTGTTAAAACAATATGCAAAATTGAACTCTATTAAATTAGCCCAAATATTCCAAACCTTCATTGTAGAGGAGCAGTACATTCCTACAGATACCCCTCTATATGTTGCTGCCATTTTCTTTGAAAGGGGAAGGAAAATTGTAGCTATGATATCCTGTGTCCTGGGTTATACCGTAGATGAGTTCATTGATGAGATCATTCTTGCCTTCATGTCCATTTTCACTGCAGGAAAGCCTCCTGCAACTTTGTACAATTATGCCCAGTTCATAACTGAGAGGATGCATGAACAATTCACTAGAATGCACAATGAAAGGGTATTCAGGTACTCCTCAGTACTTTACCACCTATTTTTATACTATCACTCAGATAAATTTCCCTTCACCATCAAGAAGTTGGATACAAGAGGCCAGCCCAGGTCTGTTATATTTTGGACACCACTATCCCACAAATATTCATCTCGATACACCTACACCGAGTTCATTGACTCTTTTGTCCATCCAGTCATGACTATGTTGATAGGAAGCCCTCAATGCAGAATAATCCTAGAGATCAAAAGATTTCCCTAGTAGTCAAAATAAAGCAAGGTGGAAGATTGGTATCTTTACCAAAATCACACCAAAATAAGGATCCATGGGTGCCAACTTGCCCCATACAAACTGAAAAATACCTCCTCATGAGGTTATTTTCCTTGGAATATTATAGGCAGATATTGAATTATGATGATATAAACTTTGTCTCAACCAAGAAAAAGGCTCAGTTCAAAATAAAAAATCAGTTAGGCCCTTTCATTTGTAATTCTAGAGAGGCAGGAGAGGAAACCGATCAAATTATGCAACAAATGAAGTTTGAAAAGAGTTTTATGTGGAGCTATGATCCCTAAGAGTTTATAACCAAACCAAGACAAAAGGTCAAATTGTGGCCTTAAATTCATCACCCTATACCAGAAATTGAGATATATGCCAACCAATCTGAGTGGTTGGAAAACACTCTAATAGACAGGGATAGCACAAAGGTAGATGTTGAAAATACCTTGTTTGATCTAGAAAAACACCCTGATGAAAGCCCATTCCTGCAGGTACCAAAACCAGAAAGAACCATGAGTACCCCTCATGTTTTACAGACTCCTTAGAATGAGGAAAAGAACCCCAAAAGGAACAGGGATGAAGCCTCCATCTCAGGTGTGGACACTTCCAATATGCAATATGAAGCCAGCCAGAGTAAGAGACCTAGGCTCAATCCTGTTTCAGAACAAGAAGACACAGAAGGCTCAGCAGATATAACTGATGCTAAGTTAAATGTGAGAAAAGGCACAACTCTATCTGGGGAAACACAAGGGCCATCCACTTCCAAGAATCAAATTTTAGAAAGATAGCTCAGTGTGGAAGTTTCCTGATTCACCAAACCTGCTGATAGAGGGAGGGGCATCAAGGATAGGTTTAAGGAAATTAAAATGAGAAATGAGCAACTAAAAGCAGAATCTTATGCTTGGCACTTCAATCTCACACTGCCTAATCAAGGTAGGTTGATGTCAGATTTTGACATCAAGGAAGGAAAGATGAAAATGTCTTTCTTACAACCAACTACACAACAGCCAAGAACATCAACTAATTTCAAGAAAATAGATTTTGAAGTATTGGCAAGGGATATTCATCCCATTGACCAAATTGAAGTTCACAAGAAGGATGGAGAAACGATTTACTCCTCCCTCACTGGGAAGGCCATGGCTGCACATCAGTTGCAGAATTCACTGAACAACATATCAGCCCAGTATCAGTTGGAAAAGGCCTCCTCATAGGCCAAAGACACCAGAATCAAGTCTTTGGAAGACTTGGTAATTGAATTGGGCCATGATCCCAAAGACATCAAAGCTATAGAGAAGTTGATTAAAAAGAAAAAATGTGGCATTGTTGCTCTCAAGAAATAGTTGAAGATACCTCAACTACAACATCCCTAGGCACAGGAAATCTTGGAGAGCCAAGCTAAACATAAAAAGTTGATTGATTTAGTACTATAACTAAATGACCAGTTGAGGGACAGAAAAGGAATTGGACAGCCTAATCCAATTGAAACAAAGTGATCTTGGCAGTAGTTTAGTAAATGGCATCCCAATAGTTACCACTGTTGTTCCTTCCACATTAGCAGTCTCATTGGCCCCAAGAGCTCCAACAACCACAACACTACCAATGTCCACAACATCCACATCAGAAATAGGTAAATCATGTGAAGAAGCAGCAAAGTTGGTTCAAGCTATGGAAGAGATGTCCATACAAACCACATAAGTGAATAAACTCAAAGAAAAAGTGGCAAGCTTGGAAACTAATTACAAGCTTGCCAACATCATGCATAAAGAAGAAGTCCAAAAAGCCACTAGGATGAGTGAGAGACTGAAAGCCTTGGAAAAGGACTTAACACTAGAAAAACCCCTTAGGCAAGCTAAGGAAATGTTATGGGCCAATATTTTTGACCTTGTCAATGATATTTGGCCATCTATTCAGGGAATTTTTGAACAAAGAGATTTAATAAAACTAGCCACAGAGGCCATTCAGATGGTAAAGCCAGAATTAGGACAAATGCCAGAAGAGGTTGCTAGAATTATCCAATTATTTAATGCCAAGAACATATACAATCTCTAGGAATTGGGAATATAGGACAGGATTGAGGAAATTTTGGAGGTTAAAGGGGTTCTCTCCAAGAGGAACCTAATGCAAAATTTAGAGGAAAAATGTCAGAGTATGTAGTTATCCATTGACAGGTTTATGGCTAAATTTCAAATTTTGAGAGAAAATGGATTACCCAATCCCTTAGTAATAAACGATAAATTGATGACCCAAGAATATTAGAATAAGAAAATCAGAGAGGTGGCCAAAGATCAAGTAAATACATTAGCAATGAAAGCACTACCAACAAGAAAAGTACTCTACCACACTTTTGAAAACTTATTTTACCTCCAACATGAGGTAAAGCATTTGTTTGTCAATAAGCCAACCTTTCCAAATACACAGAGGTAGATGAAACATACAGAAAGATGTTAAAACTCCAATTAGCTGATGCAGAAACCTTGGAGAAATTAAGTAATTTATTGTAGAGATATGCAGTAAAAAAGTTAAGGTATAGTAAAAGTAATAAAGTAGGGTAAAAGGATGTTGGCAGATCAACAAAGTCAAAGAGTATCAGTTTAAAGTGTATCAGATCAAAAGAATAAAGTGAATAATACATACAATGTAAAAGATCAAACATACAAGGGAAAAGATCAAGGCCAACATCACCAAAATAAAAGGTACAACAAGAAAATAGTTCAATAGTTGTTTCTATCTTCTTGCATGAAGATATCTCTTTTTCCTAGATTATTTTTGAATACAGATTTAGATATTTTGTAACTTCATATATATAAATACTTCAAAATTCGAGGTATGTAGGTGTGGATTCTTAGAAAATTATATAGATTTTTTATGAAGAAGACTTCAAAGTTATTGTATCATTGGCTGAGCCAGCAAGCTGGATTGACGAATACAGATCATATATTTCATAGGATTCATGTCTTGAGTGAAGTTCAGACAAGTATTTTCATGTGTTATCATTATCCTTAAGTTTTTTCACAGTATTTAACGTATTTATAAATCCAAATGTTATAACTGGAAAAATACTTCATAATTTGTTTAATTACACTCTGTCTTAACAATTATACATTTAAATGTTTTCTACTGATATCTAAGTTAAGGAATTCTTAATTACTCCTTAGTTTAGGTTATTTTCTCGAAAATATAGGTTGAAGGATTCTTAATTT
This sequence comes from Pinus taeda, assembly GCA_000404065.3. Lineage (NCBI taxonomy): Eukaryota > Viridiplantae > Streptophyta > Pinopsida > Pinales > Pinaceae > Pinus > Pinus taeda. The sequence continues at coordinate 92,291 of APFE031216649.1, read as the reverse complement.
CCCTTTGATTCAGATTATCCCTCCATTCCTTTTTCATGTCCCGATATTAGAACTCTTAATTTCTCTCTCACCCTGAATGAAACGATTTCACCCCTCTATTCCAAAGATCTGAACTTTACACTGCTAGCTTGCCCTATGAACATTCCCTTTAGTGAGTTGATCCAGTTCTGCTTCCTTTATGTCTGACTCGATAGCCCAATGGTCTAAAAGGCATTATTCTATCCATCTATTTAAAGGATCGCACCATCCAATCTCAAATACAAATCAGAAACCTCAAGAACAATCATAACTAGCTTGAAATTTAAGCAAAGAAATCTAAATCATATAGAGAGAGTCCTCTCTGAGTCTAGGTTGGCTAGAGCCTATGCTCCAAAGTTGGTTAGTGTTTACCTCGATTATTTTCTTTCTTCTAATAGCTTCTAGAGAAATTTCTGAGTGATAACATAGTGGTGACCATACTTGGGAAAATCCTCAGTCTAAATAAAGCTTTAAGAAAATTTTAAATCTACACTTTGAGTCTCTTAAAGTCATTTATTAGAAGTTATTCCTAAAAAATCTCACAAAAACAATTAAAAAATTTGAAATTCTGGCTTCTAGGAAGACTCATTTTTCTATGGCTAATCCAGATCCAAATCATGCCCAAGTAGTTGATAATCCAAACCTAATTTCAAGAAAATCTAGAAAAGAAGAAAGTCAGGTTAACTATATACCATTAGTTAAAGTTAATTCATGCCCTGATGATTGGTTAATTGGAGAAGAACTTCCCTTTGATGTGCCATTTGATTTATAATTATTTAGAACAAAATATGAAAGTGGAATCGATGAAATTTTTCTAAACCCTGATTTTATTGCAGACATTAAAGTTCAACAAGCCAATAAATCAATAGATGAATACATTCTAATATCTCCTCAACCATCCATTAATACTGCTACTACCTGTGAGGTTTATAAACAATTTTCCATTACTTTAAGTTTACCACTATTCCCTTAAACTTCATCAATAATACCTTCTGGAATCCATTCTTCACATCAATTTATTCCTGCACTCCCTCTCCAACCTATCATTACTTATTCATCATCTACTAGTCTTGGTTCTTCATCCACTATTGCATCATATCCAAGTACCTCAACCCCACATCTCTATCACTCTCAACTTACAACTGTGGTAGCCAGATATGCTCCCTTGAACTTTAATATAGCCCTATCTCCTATGTCACCATACTACCAAAGTAAAATAGTTCAATTTGATGGCACAAGACATTACACTACACAGAAACATGTTAATAAGATGACATATTATTTTGAACTACATGAAATTGATATTGGTGATGTTCAAATGAGGTTATTTGCTCAAACTTTAGCTGGTGAGGTTAGGAAATGGTTTAGAGCATTGCCTACTAACAATATTGATAGTTTAGATGTGTTTTACCAACAATTTCTGAATAGATAGGAGAAGAAAAAGAATCCTCTACAAATACTTTCAGAATATAAGAGTATTAGAATGGGACATAATGAAATTGTTCAAGATTACTGCATTAGATTCAATAATATATATAATGCTATCCCACTTAACCTTAGACCCCCACCTGATTTAGCATTAATAAATTTACCTAATGGTTTTGGCACAGATATGGCATACCAACTTAGGGAAAGAAACCCCCAACCTTAGAAGAAATGCAAAGTGTAGCAGTTAGTGTAGAATCTAATTTATTAGTTAGAAGAGCTAGAATTAGAAATGAAAGAAGATTGACTGCAAAAGAGGAAACTTCATCATCAGACATTAAAATAGATAGTTTAGCCAATAGTTTAGCCAAAAGTATGCAAAGACTAATGGATAGAATAGAGAACATATAAAGGAAACCCCAATGGTATAACCAGCAAGGTCCTCAAAATAGAAACCCAAATTTCAGAAAAAACAAAAAAAAAAAGCAAAATGATGGAAAAGCTAGGGAAACTGGGCTAGATTAGAACATTAGGCCATGTTTCAAGAAAATTATGCTGAGATTTTCTATCAAGAATATCTAGACCAAGATACTCAAATAAACCTAATGGGAATAACCGATGAAGACATTGTTTTTCTAACCCAAGACGAACATGAACTGTATATGCTGCAACAATTACAGTTGTAGTCAGGAGAATCATTTGATTACAAAGAAGGATATGATTCTTCCATCTTTGAGTTTCATAAACAGTACAATATAAGAAGCAAAAGAATATTGATGTCTCTTGTCCAACTAAGAAAACAATGCAAAATCAAAATAAGAAAATTAAAGAAGCCCCTGTTGCAAAACTCTTTCAAATTCTCCCTAGGGAACACCCTCAAACTTCTAGCCATAAAATTGTAGACATAACCCCTGATAAAACATCTACTTCCAATCAAGTCGTTCTACCCAGAAAACTAGTAAACGAAACTCAAAACATTGGGTCTGAAGTCCCACAAAAATAGGTGCCCAATAAAGGAAAAGAAGACAAATCTACTCAAATACCTACTCCAAAAATTCAAAACTTTCAAACAGAAAAAGTCTCTTTGCCATTCAATTTAAGAACATAAATATCCAAGCTAAATATTTCAGTTCCATTAACAGAGCTAATAAAAAATGAAACTTATAAATCACAGATAACCCAAACTTTAGACATTGCTGAAAATGACGATTCAGTCAACCTATTTGATGACCAACCAGAACTCACGTTTGGTCTAGATGTTAATGGAAAACCACTTGAAGGAGGAGTTCCACCTTTTTACATTAGCCTTAGTATCCATGAAAATTTTTTACACAATGCAATGTTGGATTCTGGGGCATTTGACAACTTAACGCCCAAATCAGTGATGGAGAAATCGAACTTAGAGATTACAAGACTATTCAAAGACTTATTATCATTTGACTCCAATCAAGTAAATTGTCTTGGATTAATTAAAGGTCTGTTTGTTACTTTAGTTCAATATCCTACCGAAAGCATCCTTATGGATATTGTAGTTGTTGATATCCCACAAAAGTATGGCATGCTGTTGTCCAGATCATGGGGAGCCAAACTTCAGAGATCCTTACAACTAGATATGTCAGATGCAATAATATTTGTTTTTGACCAACCAAAGAAACTATACAGAGAAACCTTAATGAAATATATGGTAAATAGCCAAGATCAGCCTCAAAACTTTCCTATCTATTCCATACACTCTGACTTAGATTATTTTATTTTGTATAATTCCGATCCAACACAAGATTTTTTTTTAGACAGTGGTAACCAAGAACCAAAAGAAATTGCAGTTTCTACAAAAATAAAGCAGACCAAACAGCAAAACTATCCAATAAACAAGACATTCAAGATGCTGAAAATGGTGATAAGTTTAGATCATGAGATGTTATGGCATTTAGATTTTGATGGATCAGTCAATATACTAGGAGCAGGAGTAGGAGTGTGGATATATAATTTGGAGAATGATTACTTAGAAGGTCATGCATATAGATTTAATTTGAGATGTACCAACAACATGACTGAGTATGAAGCTTTAGTTTTAGGTCTTAGGTTAGTCAGAAATCTAGGAGCTAAAAGAGTTTCTATCATGGGAGATTCTGAACTAATTGTAAATCAGATTAATGGTGTTTATATGACAAAAGACCCTAGATTAGGTTGTTATAGGGACACTATTGTAGAATTACTTAACACTTTCCTAGAATCAAAGCTTGCAGTAATTCCCAAGAAACATAACATGCAAGCCCATAGTTTAGCAATGTTTGCAAGTACCTACAAGTTACCCTTTCAGCCCAACCATCAGTACACTACTGAAGTTAGGCATAGACCTACAATTCTAGATAATTTAAAGGATTGGCATATATTTTCTGATGATAAACAGATAAAGAACATTTTGATCTCAGAAGATGAATTAAGTAATAACAATATAGATACTGATGCATCCATAGACTTAATATTTAAGAACGAAATAGAAGCAAGTGAGGTAGAAGGTAATGAAATAAATAGGCCCAACCCTACTAAATTCACTAAACTAGATGTAGATAACTTAGAACAAATTGAGATTAATGAAATAATCAGTCAAGAAAATGAAGTGATTGAACTAAAAGATAATTTCTTGCCTAAGGGGTTATCTCCCTTAGAAGACTTATTTGATGCAAATGATGTTCCTAGGAAGCCTAAGATGGAATCTTTAAGGTTTGATATAGAGGAATGTAATATAGGCATCAGTGGAAATCATAAACTGATCAAACTTTCAAAATCATTACCCAATTGAGAAAATAAAATACATTGAGCTACTGAAAGAATTTTAGGATGTATTTTCTTGTAGTTATGAGGACCTTAAATCCTATGACACCAACATCATCGAGCACACAATTCCTATTAAGGAAAATCAAAAGCCTTCCAAACAAAAACTTAGAAGGATTAATCTTGTATTATTACCTGCATTGAAAAAGAAATACAGAGGATGTATGATGCCAAAATAATAGCACCAATCAGATTTTCTGATTGGGTCTCAAATTTAGTACCAACTAGAAAGAAAACTAGTGAGATCAGACTCTGTGTGGATCTCAGAAGCCTCAACAAAGTGTCACTGAAAGACAATTACCCTATTCCCAAAATGGACCACATTTTACAGAGAGTAGTTGGAGCAACAGAATCTCATTGCTGAATGGGTTTTCTAGTTACAATCAAATCATGGTACATCCAGATGCCTAACCCAAAACTGCCTTTACTACTCCTTGGGGCACATTTATGTATGTGAAAATCCCTTTTGGGCTAATGAATGCAGGAGCCACTTTCGAGAGGGCTATGGACATAGCCTTCACAAGGGAAATCCATGACTTCCTGGTAATTTATCTAGATGATATTACTATATTTTCAAAATTTGACAATAAACATTTGGATCATCTAAGGCAAGCTTTTATTAAATGCAGAAAATTCAGAATCTCCTTGAACCCCCAAAAGTCCTTGTTTAGGTTAGAAGAAGGAAAGTTGTTATGTCACATAATTTCAAAAGATGGTATAAGAATAGACGCTACTAGAATAGAAGCCATCCTGCAAATAAAACACCCTAGGAACATTGAAGATTTACAATATTTCTTAGGTAAGATTAATTTTCTTAGAAGATTTATATCTAATATGGCAGAATTAATTAGGTCACTAAACAACACGCTAAAAAAGGACTCCACCATAAAATGGACTATTGAGGCTAAAAAATCCTTTGAAGACATTAAAATAGCCTTGAAAAAAATGCCTATGTTAATCAGTCCTAAATTTGATAGAGATTTCATCTTGTTTTCCTTTGCTTCTGAGCACACAATTGTTGCAGTGTTGCAAAAAAATGACCAGGGATATGAATAGCCCATTGCTTTCTTTAGCAAATCCCTTAGAGATGTCACTGTGAAATATAGTCTAATGGAAAAATAAGACTTGGCTTTAGTCAAAACCATTAAGGACTTTAGGGTATACATCTTATATTCTCATATAGTGGCCTACATTCCTAATTCAGTAGTTAAGGACATCCAAACTCAGGATGGTCCTGATGGAAAAAGGGGAAAGTGGATTGTCACTATTTAGAGTATGATATAGAAATCAAACCTGCTAAGTTAATAAAGGGCCAAGGTTTAGCCAAAATCATGGCTAAATCAAAATGTCAGGCCTTAGATATAAAATTTATTGCAACTATAGATAATGAAGAGGAGATGGCTACTCCACTAATCAACCAGGCCTTTATTGATTCACCTTCGTATGTTGATATTATTTATGTTTTACTAAATTTACAAGCTCCTCCTGAATTATGTAGAACTAAAAGTAGGCTTTTGAAGATGAAATCCTTGAAATTTTGTATGCTAGACACTTCTTTGTTTTAGAGAGATCATGAAGGTATTCTTCTCAATTTCTTATTAAAATATGAATCTAATAAAGTTTTGGAAGAATTTCATGCAGGTGACTGTGGAGGACACCTTTACTGGAAGACTACTGCAGATAAAATCCTTAGAGCTGGTTTCTATTGGCATACCTTGCTTGCTGATGTCAAAAAAAATGTGACCTCCTGTCACAAATGCCAAATTTTTTAGGCCATACCTTCAAGGCAAGCCACATATATTGTCATCATAACCTTCCTTGAAATTAATATTCTATCAAGATTAGGATGCCCAACTAAGCTCATTACTAAAAATGCAACAACCTTCAAATCCAAAAGAATGGTAGATTTTTGCAATAAATACCATATCACCCTTGGCCACTCCATAGCCTATTACCCTCAAGGTAATGGACTAGCAGAATCCTCAAATAAAATCCTAGTAAACATCATCAAGAAGTTACTAGAGGATAATAAGAAAACTTGGAATAAAAATCTAGTCAATGCCTTATGGGCAGACAGATTGCTACTAATAAATTAATTGGTACTTCTCCCTATCAACTAGTTTATGGGATGGAAGCTATTGCTCCATCCTCTTTGGGAGTACCGGTAATGAATATGCTTCAAGAATTTAAGGTTGAACCAAATAGTATTTAAAGAAGAATCAACCAAACTATTCATCTACAACAAACTAGAGAGGAGGTCTATGTCAGGTCTTAAATTGTGCAGGAAAAAATTAAAAGTGTTTGACAAGAGAAATAAGGCTGAAGATTTATACAGTCATGAAAAAGTGCTTAAGTGCAATTCAAGGATGGAAGATAAAGGAAAACATGGGAAATTTTATTTCGTATGGAAAGGTCCCTATGTCATCTATGCTTACAGAGGAAATAATGCTTTCTTCTTGAGAGAACTTAATGCTAGATATGCAGAAGGTAGGCCAATGAATGTTCGAATGCTAAAACATTACTTTGTACCAAGTTACTAAATTTCATTTCCCATTTGTATATACCTTATTTACAAAGTCTAGCTTGAATTGGATGGTGATCTTCGAAGTTGAAGACCGAAGAGAAGGCCCTCAGCTTTGGAGGTATAACTATCTTAACTATTAATAAGACAAAAATTCACATAAGCACAGTTTACAAGGTAACCACAGTCATAAGTCAAAGGCCACTAATCTTCATGAGTTCTTGACATCTTTCAAAAGATTCCATCCCCAAGTGGAGCCATTGTTAAGTTCCTATACCAATAGGAGTCATAATTTTGAATGACTAAGGTTAGCTCTTGTAATATTATACATACCTTTTCTTTCTGCAAATGTTTTCTATATTAAAATTAAAAAATTAAAAGAGGGTATGTCCTAAAAGAATAATCAAAGGAAAAAAAGAATAAGAAAAGATAAAAAAGAAATGAAAATATATGAACCTCGAATACAAAAATAGATCATGAAAGTGTGCAAGTCCGAATGCCACTACTATTTTACTTCTTCTGTAAATAAAGGTTGTGTGTAGCTTTTCATACACACCACAACCCATGGTAGTCAAACTTGTTAATCTTGACTATATCATGCTTTGAATTTTATGTTTATAGTTAGAGAATTAAATATGACCAAAGAACTTAATCTTGGCATATTAGTAGATAGGTAGAGAAATAAAAGGAGTTCATAAGTTTAATCTGAGCCCTTGGAAGACACAAGGTTAGAAGTAGATAGTTTGTTCTATAAAAGAAAAAGAAAGAAAAGGGTTTGCTAGCCTAAATGCACCCAAATAAGTGAAGAAGGAAAAAATGTTAGTGTAGGTAACAGGTAAGTAGAAGAAAGGTTGTTGAAGTATAAAGTTGATTGGACCAAAAACACATTCATCATGCTTAGACATATGTTTCAATATGTATGATCAATTAAGGAAGAAAAAACAAAGGTATACAGGTTAATTTAATTAACTCCCCCTCATTCATTTTATCCCTACACTTACTAATTTCCCCATCCAGAAGTATATTCTACTACTAAAAATCCTTCAAGTCATAAAGGTTCAGAGCATTTCCTTGACTTTTGGTGGGACCGAACCCTCAGCTTAATGACTTATGGACATCGAGTGTTAGAATTCCCTTCATAAAGAGTCATCCCCCTTCATTTCCATACTAAAACTCCCTTTCCTAAGGTTAAAACTCCATTGGCCCATGAAAAGTGAGAAATCCCATGTTAAATTCCATTTCACTCAAAATACCCACCAAAAAGATTTATCCTAAGTTTGAGTATATGTAAAAGAAAAGTGCAAATATTACATTACACATAATAGTATTTTCATCTCCACTCATCTCATTTCATATTAATCTCTAAATTAATTATATAGCTCCCCATATACCTTGATTATCCTATATAAATAAATCCCCCTACATATTACCCCTACCCATAGTTTAACTATGAACTATATTCTTATCCTATCCCCCCCACACCCGACGAAACCCACTTAACCCACCAATTCTCCACAAAGTTACCTTAATGCTTCATTAACCCTGTTCGATCCCTTAATCCCATGATTAACCCCACAATAATCAAAATCCATATGTAATTAAAGCCTCCCCCCCAAACCTTCACCCATTTGCTCGGCATGAATCTCCTTCTCGATCATCAGCGCCCAAATCAAATGATGCACAGCCATATCAGGTTCACTCAATGCCAAACCTTTACCCACTCGATAAAGTGGTTTTGCCTGACCCCTCCTCTACTATGTGTCAAGAGCTAATATAGATTGGGTGACCTCGCCAAAATACCACCCCTTTGGTAAAGCGGTGTGATGGCTTAGGAAACCACCTCCCCATCCAACTTGATAAATCGCTCACTGTTCATTCATAATTTTCTCTCTAAAAAGTGACCATTGCTCAATCAAAAGGTCGAGAAGCCCTATTTTGTATTTTTCACTCGATCTCTTTGTAAACCTCTGTAAACCATTGCTACACCCGCAAACCTGAAGATTGCCAATTGACCTCAATTTCACCCTTGAAGAAGCTATAGAGACCACAATCAAACTCTCAGAGCCTTTTCAACCTTCTGCAGTCACCAAGAACACCAATTTGAAGTTTTCACCCAAATTCCAGGTATGTGAAGATGAATTACCAAATACCCTTTCCATTTGAAAGAATTCAGTGTTTGAAGTATTTTAATTAAGTAAAATTAATTGAAATAACTTTAAAAATCAAAGAGTGTGCCTGGCTTAAATTCCCAGAACCCTCCTGAAAGATTTTAAACTTATCGCAAACCTATGATATAAACTTTGAAAAGTCAAATTTAAATCCACAAAAACTAAATTATAGCTGCCCCCATCTCCATGGATGTCAAACTAGTATCAACCTCCCATTTGGACCTTGACCACTTTCCCCTAGCAGACATGGATCTCCAAATCAAAGACATAATTGCCTTCGAACGCCTTTTCAAAATTCATTGTTGGAGTAAGGATAGATATCTCAACCATGCTTATGACATTGGCCTTTGGGAGTTGAACCTCCCTAAATACCAGTTTCTGGAAGTACATGTTTTCCCTAAAATTGTGCACTTATGCCATGCTCATTACATTTCCAGTGAGAGAGCTATAAGGTCCCGATACCAAAATATCTTGTTTTATATTACAACTGAATCAATCAATGAGATGCTGCAAGTATAACCAGGTCCCAACCTGACCCCACTCTTCATTAGGGATTTGTTGGACCAATATGTAAAATTGAACTCTGCTAAATTAGCCCAAATATTCCAAACCTTCATTGTAGAGGAGCAGTACATTCCTACAGATACCTCTCCATATGTTGCTTCCATTTTCTTTGAAAGGGGAAGGAAAATTGTAGCTATGATATCCCGTGTCTTGGGATATACCACATATGAATTCATTGATGAGCTCATTCTTTCCATCATGTCCATTTTCACCCCAGGAAAGCCTCCTGTGACTTTGTACAATTATGACCAGTTCATAACTGAGAGGATGCATGAACAATTCACCAGAATGCACAATGAAGGGTATTCAAGTACTCAGCGGTACTTTACCACCTATTTTTATACTATCACTCAGATAAATTTTCCCTTCACCATCAAGAAGCTGGATACTAAAGGCCAACCCAGGTCTGTTATATTTTGGACACCACTATTCCATAAATATTCATCTCGATACACCTACACCGAGTTCATTGACTCTTTTGTCCATCCAGTCATGACCATGTTGACAGGAAGCCCTCCACCCAAAATAAGCCTAGAGATCAAAAGAGTGCTCCAGTTGTCCAAACAAAGCAAGGTGGGAGATTGGTATCTTTAACAAAATCACATTGAAATAAGGATCTATGTGTGCTAGCTTGCCCCATATAAACTGCCCAAATACCTCCCCATTAGGTTATTTTGTCTAGAATATTATACATAGATATTGAATTCTGATGATATAAACTTTGCCTCAGCCAAGAAAAATGCTCAGTTCAGAATAAAACACTAGTTAGGCCCTGTCATTTGCAATTCTAGAGAGGCAGGAGAGGAAGCAGATCAAATTCTAAAACAAATGAAGTTTGAAAAGAGTTTCATGTGGAGTTATGAACCCTAAGATTTTATAACCAAACTAATGTTGGAATTATGACACAGGCTTAACACTATGGCACAGGTATTGTCCTTGATGGCAACTCACTCGAAAAATCACTCAAATGATAGTTCAGGCTCACAGGCTCTTAGAATAAAAGAAAAGTAGGTATACACAGGTTCCCGTTGACCAAGCCGCGTATACACGTGGATTCATAGACCAAAAGGCACATATACATATACATGCACTTCAATGCATGGAAAAGCGCGTACAGTTTGGAAAACTTGGTTTTTGGTCCTTGGTATTTGGACCTATGGTTTTGGACCATGGTATCTCATCCGAAGTGTTGAACCCAGGTCTTTGGACCCAGGTATTGGTTCTAAGTGGTTTCGGACCATGGTATTGAGTAAGGCCTAAGACTATAAAAGCGGAAGGAGATCATTAGGCAAAGGCACTCAAGCATTGAATATCTTATGAAGAACAAGATCTAGATTACTGGTCATTAGATTATGATGCATAGCTGGATCTGAATCAAGGAGGAACTTGAGCATTAGAAGAAGGATATGTTCTATTGATGGGTCAAGATCTTAAGGCTTGAAGAGAAGTATCTTTGTGTGATTTTGATCTTTTATATTTGGCGCATGTCTTGATCTGTAAATCTGATGATCTAGGTATAACTGATGTCTGAATAGTTGAAAAAGATAAATTATATTTTACAGATCTATACGCAGGTTTAACATAGCAAAGGCGCGTATACACGCTAGTTCAGTAATTCAAAATGGCGTGTATGCAGGTTTGCCTTAATATAGTAGTGTATGCATGCAGGTTCTACTTATTGAAGTAGCACATGTCTCATAAGATATGTTTTAGCTACTTTTGTTTATTGCTACAGTGTTCTAGCTTTAGGATTGGTTTCTGGTTACTGTTACCGTATTCTATTTATAACATTCAGAGAAGTGAGTGGTTGATTCAGTTTTTGGTTGGTGTAAAGGAGATTGGTTGATGCAGATAAATTTGATGTTTGATTGATGCTATTGATGGATCCAATCTAAAAATTTATGAAACATGGTCCATGGAAGAAAAGAGAAGGTTGTAGCCTTCTATAGGTCAGCACCTACGTACTAGTACATCAGATAGTACAAGAGCTAAGGGGGTTGTAGCTCCCTTCTAGGAGAAGTTGGAGAATGAGAGAAGGTGGTAGCCTTCTGTAGGTAGAAGCCTGTCTACTGGTATAAGACTGCACCAGTACAGAAATATTGTAAAAAGAAGTTTCTTATTAAAAGAAGATAGAGACGAATTGCAACATGTGGTTTTTACCCACATTGGGTTTCCACCTTATATTGTGTTCATGTGTGTGATTGTCTGTACTGTTCACTGCACTTGATTACTATTTTATGGTTATGATACACAGATTAAGATCAACTAACTAAATTAGAAGTCTGTAAGATATATGTAGTTTTCTCTAAACACAGTTGTGTGTATACGTAGGTTTAATTAAGTGAAGTAACGTATAACAATTTGTTTATGGAAATGAAAAATTGTTAAATTGCTAATACTAATTCACCCCCCCCTCTCAGTATTACTTCCAACAATTAGGATCATAGTAGGTCCTTTAGAAGAAGCTTGATCGCTTGAAGGGAGATCTATCATCATGAGAAACTATGAAAAGAACGCATCCATCAGGCCACCAATCTTTGATGGTGTTAGTGTCGGTCTTGAAAGCCCTCCATCAGTGATCAAAAAGCTCTTTGCATTTGCATTAGTAGGTGTCTCATCAATGTCAAATCTTGCATCCCGTTAGGCATGCCATAACCCTGATGGAGGAGCTAGTCTTTATGCCCCTCTTGGTTTTGCTGGATCAGGTCATATCCGTTATTAAAGTTTTTCAATCTTGTCTTGATGTGTCTTACTGTCAAAGTCCTAGATCTAGGGTTTTGGTCATTTGTCTCTGCAAGGTCATGTCTCTGAAAATCCATGAGTACTCAGCAAGCCAGAGGGAGGTTTGTTAACATGTTTCTTCGAAATTTTTATCTTGTATAGTCAATTTTTACCTTGGATTTAAAAACTCTGTTTTTAAAGCCCAAGGTCATTTTCTCAGTTTTGTAAATAAGTGATGAAATTTCAAAGTCTTCAAATAGACAAACTCCAACCCTGGTCCCCTTGCCAAGGTCCTTCAGATGATCTACCTGCAAAAAGAATCAAGTCAAAGCACTCAAAAAGTCAAATTCAGGATAAAGGAAACCAAAATCAGTGTTTTTAAAAAGTGTCAAAAAGAAACCTTATAAAGTGGGTTTATGGATGAAATTTTTTGCAAATGAAGTTTATAAAAGGTATGTTCCCTCCTTTCACTCTCATTGTGCATTTGAAAGCTTGCAAGAGAGGGTTTGAGAGAGTGATAGGCGAAAGGAGCAGAATTGCAGTGGTTTCGGGCAACAGAGCAGTGCGAGACCCGTTCAAGGTGGTGTGCGACCCGTTGGGCGGTGTGAGACCCGTCCAGCACCCCTCCACAGTTCAAAAATTTAACGGGCGCGACCCGTTGGGCGGTGTGCGACCCGTTGAGAGGCCTGTGCAACCCATTGAGCCGCCGGCCTGCAAAACTCAAACAAAATTCCCAACTTCTCTTCAAATCATCTCAATCGCTCGAGGTAGGGTCTTTATTCATTGTTTTGGAGATAGATGATGAAATTAAGGTGGTAGGCTATGGTTTTAACTTCATATCATGCAAATGAAATTACTTATATGGCTACAATATTTGTTTGCAAAATGTGTTAGGGTTTTATGATGTTTCAAATTGTTTTTTCCCTCAGTTGGTTTCCTTTCCCCTTCCCTTCTTTTCATATTCATATATATGTCATTTTCCCTATGTTATTTGTAACTGAAATGTAATCCCCTTCCTATCCCTAAATCACTAAATTGAAACCCTACCCCTCCCAAGACACACATATAAAACAATGTATATATAAAGTTTCAAAACCCTATATCCCCTATCATATGCATGTACAAAAATAACAAAAATTATTGATTTAAAATGTCAACAAGTTGGTGCATAAATTCCCTTTTTCCCTTGATTAAACATGTGTACATATACTCCATGTTTATTTCCATATATGTTTTCCCTATATACAAGGTGTCTTTGCGAAGGATTTCCTAAATTCCAATATGTGTTCCTATAAGCATGATCATTTACTAAATCTCCCTTGAAATTCCCTGTTATTTTTATATTTTCCCATTCCTTATTAGGAAATTCCCTCCCCTAACATTCCCCTCATGTTTTTCCCCTTGAAACAGCATAGAGTTCAGCATTTTTGTAGGCAGAGACAACAGTTCCATTTGTCTTTCAGTTTGTCCACTTTGCTCCAAAAACCATGTCAGAAGCCGAGACTTATGAGCAAAGTGATGACCATTCATCAGCTACAGAGGAGAGGAGGCCTCGTAAGGGTGGACATCATAAGCGAGAGGAGCCCACCTCTCTAGCAGAATTACAGGCCTACCCCATGGCAGGGTGAACTTCACATTGACTCCTGAGGTGATCTCACAGACTACATGGATACCAAGTGTGGGTGAGGTGTGGCCTAAGCGCAGATTGCTAGATTTTGTTCACTTTGAGCCCTACGTCCAGCCATCATTTGTGAGCCTTTTGACAGGTGTTTTCCCATTCAGATTTCTCCGGAGCGAGTATGCTCCCATCATGAGGCTTATTATGCATTATTTTACCTGTGAGGGCAGATTTTCACAGGTGTACTCCTATCATATTCGCCTTTTGATGCATTTCACCCGAGTGAGGATGATGAACCTCCCGATCTTCTTATTTCAGAACATTCAGAGGATGGTGCCCATGTTGCAGAAGAAGACCCCGGCTCAGCAGTACAGGAGCCTATACCATTATGGTTTGATTCGGCTCATAGTCTCACATCAGTTGACTCAGTAGGGCATTTCATGGGAGGTGTTCATCTCCCGTGAGTTTTTCACAGTGCCACATCAGCCACATCAGGAGGTCATTCATGAGGAGGGAGGACCATCTTAGCAGCCTGATGCTCCCGTCACCCGACATGTTAGCTCCACTCCTTTGGTCACTTATCAAAAAGGCCCAAGGGCCTTATTTGCAGCAGCCAGGCGAGTACTATCTCCACAGCAGGTGGAAGGGGTCTCGCCTTCATCGTCATCACAACGAGTGTTATCTCCACATCAGGTGGAAGGGGCCTTGCTTTCTTCACCAGCACAGGTACCAGAGAGGGGCAAGCAGCCCATGATTGAGGAGAGATTGTCAGGCAATCCAGTTATTGATCTTGACACCGGTTCTCCTAGCATAGAGCTCAAGGATATCATCCGAGAGCAAAGCACCGAGATTCAGTCGCTGCAAACGAAATTATTGATGGCAAAATGGATAATCAACTATTTAGATCAGCGAAACAAACAATTGGAGGATGAGAACAAGCTATATGAGCGGCAAAAAATTCGTGAAGACCGGGAATTGGCTCGTAGGAGACCCGGTGACTTGAGACCCATAGATCGAGAATCTATGCTTATTTGGGACAATGCTCATTTGAAAAGGTTGTTGGCTAAGGCCAACCAAGAGAACAAACTGCTGAGAAACATGAAGAATCACTATTGGGCAAGGATGCATGTATGCAAGGCCAGAATGAAAATGTTCCAAAGGAGGTTGTCCGAGGCTCTTAGGCGGAAGAAAAGGACCAATCCACTCCGTATCTTGGCGAAGGCATCCCTCAAAGATCATGGCACTCACTAGCATCAACTACAGCACAAATCCCAAATTTTTTTGAGAATTTTGGGTAATTTTGGAATTTTTTGGAAATTTACAGGTTTTGGCTTCTCAACGGGTCTCACCCCCGGTGAGACCTTTGTCATCGTAGATCCATTTTGCAAAACCTCAGCATTTTTGGATTTGTCATGTAAATTTACATATTCCTATGGATAGATTTGAGTTTTTATGGAGTTCTGGGCCTCCAAAAGGTCAAAATACATGAAAAATTTGACTTTCTGCCCCTTTTTTGAGTTGCAGAAGAAGTCTTGGGAGTATTGATTTTAGACTGAGAAAATGACCTCCAAATTCAAAATTTCGGGTTGGGTTGAAAAGTAGACTCGCGGACCTTTCCAACGAGCTATCCTGCACCCAATTCTAATACCAGGAAGGCCTCCAAATAGAGCTCCAAAGTGCACGACCCGTTGAGAAAAGGTGCGCGACCCGTCGAGGAAATGTTGCCAGATTTGACCAGTTTAGCCCAGAAATTCCAGTTTTGACCTTTTTCGACTTTCTGAGGTTAATGATGATATTAATGGATGTAATTGTGACACTTTTTGGATACTTTTACTCTTGTTTAACTCTTCTAGAAGAATCACTCATGAAAAGGGTAAAAATTAAATGTATGAACTGATTTC